>JAPYYD010007371.1:0-10325 GCA_028551405.1 Uromys caudimaculatus
GCAGATCCGGGCGGGTCTGGGCGAGAGGTGCTGCTCCCCTCAACCCCACTCACGGGCCTTCCAAGTTCCTGTGAGGCTTCCTCTCTATCTTATTTTATTATTTTTATATGTCTTCCTGCACCTTACTTGGCCTTAGAGAAGGCCATATTGAATTATGAGTATTATCTTCAATGTGCAATGGTTGTATTGAGGAAAATACACCTTTTAAATGTAAATATGAATTAGTATTCAGAGATACAAAATAAAAAGATAAAGCCAATCAGTTACATTCTCAAATGAAAGCAAAGAATCAAAACCAGGGCTTCCTGGGCCCCCTTAAAGTACCGCCTTAATTACCCTACCTGTATTCAGGCAGACACAGCTGAGAAGTTATAAAACTAATGTTTAACTGTATAAGTTGTTAAGTCTAGTTCCATAAAACTTACCAAATTATATTGACTATGAAGGCTTGGTCCCTAGTTAGTGGACTGTTTTGACAGCTTTGGAACAATTAGAAGATATGGCCTTTGCCTTAAAGGAGTTGTGTCTCTGTGGTGGGCTTGAAGATTTCAAAACCAGTCTCCTCTCTCTCTCTCCTGTCCTGTGTTCCCTGTCCCTTATCCCTCTCCCTCTCCCTCCCCCTGCTCCTCCCCCTACCTCTCCCTCTCCCTCTCCTTCTCCCTTTCCCTCGCCTCTCAGCTATGGCTCCAGCACCATGCCTGCCTACCTGCTATTATGCTCTCCATTGTGACAATCAAGGACTCGCCCTCTGAAAATGTAGGCAAGCCCCCAATGAAATGCTTTCTTTTATTAGTTACCTTGATCATGGTGTCTCTTCACAGCAATAGAAAAGTAACTAAGACACTAAACTAAGAGCAATAATGAAGCCGAGAATGTATCCTAAGACTTGAAATGAGGACCTCTGCACAGGCCTAGAAGAAGCAGACAAATGTATTCCAACCCCCTGGTTTAAGGTGATTTTTGTCAGACATAAAATAACTTCACTTGGAGAAATTGCCTCACAAAGAAGTAGTCCTCCTTACTAATTCTAGAGTTATATTCAGCATTAGATATCTGTAAACCACAAAATAAATGCATACTTAATATCTTCAAGGAGAAGACGAGATATGTGTTAGAAGATTTGAAAGGTTCACCAATGTGAACAGCAAGATTTTTGAGAACAGGAATGTGATTTCAAAGAATATTATGTCAAGAAGAAAGGCTATACATTATATTTGGAGGACTGTATTGACAGAGGTATATTTGCCCAGAATTCTGGATTGAACATGTTGACTCAATCACCTCAGACTATGGTTTATAATCTTTTGATTGGGTTGTTTAAAGCCAGAAAATTGGGCAAACTTCGAAGATTTTCTTAGTATAACTTCAAGAAATGTACAAAACATGAAAAATGGAAGGTTGGCATAGTCCTGTTATCTGGGAACTGCTCAGTGGTACCTTACATACAATGCCTGATATCAGAAGACAGTCTTTTCAACAATATGCTACAGAATTAATGTTCGATAGGGGGAAAGTGCCCTCGAAGCTTTATTCCAAATGCTCAGAGCATTGTGGTAGATAACAAGGAATTATGTCCTTTGTCTTTAATGCTTAGATTCCAGAGAAGTGTGGTCAGGTAGTATGCTTAGCTGTCACTCACAAAATGGACCAATTGCTACAGTAAGCCACAGATAAAATGTAGATAAACAAAAATTTCAGACCTGTGGTGATCTGTGGTGGTAGCTAATCAAACATGAGATTTCTAGAAATTAATACATTTGGAAACTGACCAAAGTATATTATTACTGTCTACAAAGGGAAACATTTCAGAAGTTAACTCAAGTTGCCATAATAGGAGATCATAGACTCTTGTTTAGTTCCCAACTTAAGTGGATTGACAGTCATAGAAGTCTTTGATTGTATGGGAGGTGACATGTCTCTGGGGTGGAATTTTCAATGCAACTGCAATATATACTGTTATTATTCTTCCAAACATAGACCAAAGAGAAATGTGCTTTTTCCCCAGGGACACTATGTGCAGGAAAAGGGGGAATGGTCTGTTTCTCAAAAAGTCATTAACTTTGAGACCCCCAAGTTTGGAGATGTTGGGGTTACAGAATATCTGCTTACCCAAATTCTGTGGAGAGTCAAGTATCTCGAGATAGAGACGTAAACTGCTTTCTGGAAAATAGCCAAAGGTTAGATGACTAGAGGAGAACTGGGAAAGAATAAGATGAACATTTTGGTAGGGAGAAGAAAATGAATCACACGGAAAGACAAACCAATGAAGTTCCTTGAATGAGGACACAGTGATCTATTTAACTAACTGCCAACTACAGGGCATGCATGGCGAGATATGGATGCCAATGATAAGGTAGTGTTAGTGTGCTTCCCAGTGCCATTCTGAAGGTCACCCAATGGACCATGCATGAAGTGTCAATAGCAATGGTGGAGGAGACTATGTTTGGTGTTTTGTTTTGTTTTGTTTGTCAAGATCAAAGACTTCCTCTGACAAGGTTAATCTTGTGACTAATACACTTGACCTCCCAGGGTTACTTGAAAGGAACCAAATGCTCATCTCTAATATAATACTATTCTTTAGGAACAAACAGTCATCTAGAAGCAAATAGACTTCATCATATGGAGATGATATCTCCTCACAAAATCAGATACATATTCTGGATAAAGATTGATCTACACTGACAATAGTCACTGTATGTGTTGTTGTGATGTTAGTTTTGGTTGCCAACTTGACTAGATCTGGAATTAACTAAAGGACAAGCTTCTGCACACATGTGAGGGGGTTTTCCGTGATTAGGTTAACTGAAGTGGGCTGCACCCCCCCCCATTTGAATGCTCCTTCCAGTGGCAATGCAGGTAGGTGTAAGTTCTAAGGGAAAGTGTTTGCTCGCTTGACTTCACATCTTGCTTGTAAGTTCATCTACTTTGTTCATTCATCCCTGTTGTCGCCAGCACTGCTGCCACTGTCATTGCTGCCACTGTTGTTGTCATCCTTGGCTGATATCAGGACACGGTTTCTTCTGCCTTTTGGCTTTCTAGTTATCCTCCATATTGGAACTGCTGACACACCAGCCTTGTAGACAGAGAAGCCACTGGGCCTGCCACCTCTTCCCTGTGCATACATCCAGTTAGGCTACCCAGACTCTATCATGTAAGACCATAGAACACGTTCCCTTTTTATATATTAATTCTGTCATCTCTGAGAGAGAACACTCACACAGTATAACCACTTAAAGAGCCTTGTTCATTTTTGTGACATTTAATAAAATTCTAACCAACGAGCTTGTTTTATAGGAGGGGAAGAGTAATGATGTGACAATGGACTTAAATCCACAGAAGTCATTGGTCTTCTCCTTTGTTCCATCACTCAAATGACGGAGTGGAGGATGGTCTTCAGAAGGGCCATTTCTAGTTCCAAAACAGCCAGATGGATCAGTGTTCAACTGCAAGATGCAGAGTATGCTTTAAGTCAGGTCTTCCCACAGTGGCTACCTCAATAGCGCATCTAGCTGTAGGTGAATGTACATAAGTATAAGTATTTTTAACTTTGAATTCTTGCGTGTCTCATCATTATTTTCTGTGTGCATGATGTGTATGTGTGTAGGTATGCACATGCCATGGAATGAATGTGGAAGTCAGAGGACAAACTTCAGGAATAGGTTCTCTTCTTCCACGATGATATTGATCTCAAGTCATCAACGTTATGTACGGCAGCCATTTTAGACCTCACCATCCATCTTTATATAATTTTGTGTTTGCTTCTTGCCACAGAAACCTCAGTATTCATGAATTTAGAGATCCTCATGCCCAAGAGAATTATGCTTCAATAAGGGATGAAGATCCTGACTAGGATAAATTGGGAACTGAGACTGCTCATTGATGTCACGATTAGCTCCAACTGCACCAGCAAGAGAGAAAGAGACATTGCTCTGTAGTCATGGTGATTAAACTAACTACTAAGGAAGGGAGTGGGGTAGATAGTCACTAATAATTAGGGCCAAAAATATTTTGTCTCACCCCTATAGAATTTACCAGTATGCCTCTTAGTATTCCCATTTCCTGAATGTATGTTTGCTGAGAAACTATGACAGTCAGTAAAAGACGTGAACACTAAGTTCTAAGATCCAGGAAGAATTATAATTGAGATCCTTCTGAAACATAAAGGCAGAAATCAATGAGGCAAGATTTTAGCAGAGCATAAAAGGAACATCAGGAGGGTCATGAAAGAGGAAAATGAAAACTGATGGACAACTTTTGGCCAGCAACAAATTCTGGGATTATTGTAGGTATGCGTTCTACTAAATTGCCTTTCCTTTAAATAACATGTTTATTGAAACAGAATTATATATATTTAAAATGGACAAGTGGATACTATACATATGTGCATACTCATGAAATGATCTCCACAACTGAAACAAATAACGTATCTTTAATATCTCCAAAGTTTCTGTGGTTCCTCTAGGAATTTTTCCTTCTAACTTATTCTTATTTGAATGCAAAATGTCTGTCACAAGCCCTTGAGTTTAGACAATGTGGACTCAGCTGGCGGGTGGTATTGTAGCCCCTTTAAAGTGGAGATGTCTACCTGAGGGAAGTGGGCCCGTGAGGGAGTGGGCCTTGAGGATCAGAGCTTAGCCTTCTATTTCTCTCAGCTTTCTGGTCTAGAAAGATCTGAATGAACAGCTGCTAGGAAACCGATCACTGCCGTGCCTTCCTCACACGCTAGGCACTATATTCTCAAACCAGGACACAAAATACAGTTCTGTTCTTTTAAGTTGCAGAGGAAGGGGGGAAGTAGAGTTCACAGAGGTGAGAGAACTAACCAATAAACCAGTCTTTCCCCCATCCTTCATCAACTTAAGAAAGCTCTGGCCTTCCTCTATTGATATGTATATTACTTCACATTTCCCAGATCTTACATAAATGGAATGGTAGAGCATTATTTCTTCCTGGCTTCTTAAAGTTACCATAATCATTTGGGGGTTCATTTATGCTTCAGCATACATTGACATTTTATTCCCTTAGGATAATATTCCACTGTATTGAATAAACCATTTATCTGCTAACATTATGGTGAACATTTGAATTGTTTACAGATTTGGGCTACCGCAAAGAAAGTTGCTCTAAGGTAGCAAAAGCAGTTCATCCCACTGTGTACTATCTGCGAGGTCAACAGTCTGTCCCATTTCCCTGCCTTACCTGATAGCACATAGAAGAGCCTGGGCCCAAAGGCCTCACCACCCCTGGCTCTGGTGCCATCAATAAGAATAGTATCTGTGAGCTATGCCGCTTGTGGCCCTGCTAGGCCTTATTGCTGTAGGGGGAGCACCTATTCTACTTCATTGCTTCCGGTACTAGAATATCCTTGTTTCCTGCAGTAAGACAAATGACAATAAGGTGGTATGGAGCAGTGCCATCCTGTGCACAGAAAGATATTTTTCTCATATGAAGCAATACTTTCCTTTCTTACAGCTTCCCTTAACCCATTAAAGGTGATGAGATTTATGCTCAGAGGTAGGAGTTTCCTTAGCAAAGTGATGAGAATCTTTTTCACTGTGTAGTCTAGTGAATGATTTAGTAAGATGTCGTTCAAGTCTCAAAGGTGTTCCTATCAGGCTTAGCCATTAGCATCTCCAGTTCAAAGTTGTCCCTACCTTCAGGATACAGTTATCAATTTACAAATCATAACCAAGAAACTTTGCTGAAGGCTTTTCTGACCTCGTAAACTCCACTGAGAGACTCCATAATAAGTTCTGTTACCTGGATGTGAAGTTAGCTTTCAAGAAGGATGGAGTTCTCTGCTGCTAGGATGTGTGCTAGTGGCTGCACCTGAACATCATAAAGGGGTGCAATTTGCCAGTTGCGTCATCCAGAGCCCATAGTTGCATGCGCTGCAGCAACGATCAATGCACCAAATTCCTGTTGTTCTTGCAGCAGCTTACAGATGAAGACATGCAGCAAATCCACTACAGCTCAACTTGGAACTGCATCCTCCCATGTTTGTGCTGTCCAGTTTTGCCTGCAAGACCTCAAATAGTGTGAGCTTGCATGGCAAATACAATCCAGGACCTTACGCCAAGGAAACTGTAGGGCTTGGAGGACAACTAGCTCTAAATAAGGTCCATTTCAAGTTCTCATTAACCAAACAAGTGATAAATGCACCAGAATACTGTCTGTCCTTCCCTGCTGGCCACTCACTTTGGTTTACTACTCTCTCTGTGAGGTGCTCAGTTTCCAAGAGTATGTAGATTGTGTACATTTCATCTCGGCGCTTTCTGTTGTACAACAGCAGGCAGGTGTATTTATAACATAAGACAGAAAGAATCAGGTCCTGGGGCCTAGCAAGTCCAGAGACTGAAGCAGATGGATTCACTTGAGCTCAGGAGCTCAAACTCAGTCTGAGAAAATGTGATGAAGAGGGGGAGAAAAAGAAGGAGATTGGAAGTGGGGCAAAGACAGAGGGGGAAGCTGATACAAATATTTATGTACAAATCATTGCAGGAATATATACTTTTACTTTTCTTGGATGAAAAAAGGTATAAAATGTCTGGATTATATGGCAAACAGATACTTAAATTTTAAGAAACTCCTGGTGTTCCAAAGCTTTGACATTTTACATTTCCACAGACAGTACATGAGAATTCCAGTTGGACCACGTTCTTGCCAACCTTTGACATAGTTTTGTCAGTTTTAGCAGATGGAACGGGTGTGTGATGGAACACACATTCAATGTTTGTAATTTTCATTTCCCCAATAAAGAATGAGTCCGAGCATATTTTTATATGCTTACTGCCTGCCTTCATGGGTGAAATGTCTATGCACATATTCACCCAATTCAGAAAATCAGATTAATTAAATCCAATTTATATATTCTAGATATCCATATATGAAGCCTTATATGGTCAGGATATAAATCTTGTAACATCACAATATCTTTCTTCCAGTCTCTTGGTTGTATGTCCTGCAAATAGAAGTTTATAGCTTTGATGAAGTCCAGTTAATCAGTTTATTGTTTATGGATTATGATTTTTGTTATATCTGAAAAGTGTTTTTCTTAAACCAAGATCACAGGGGTTTTTCCATATTGTCTTCTAGAATATTAAGAATGGTAGATAATGATTTTACTCTGCAAGTAATTAATTTTACACAAGGAAAGAGGTAAACTGAAGCTCTTTTGTTGCATATGATTATGAATTTTTGGGACAATTAGCCACTAAGGGTATCATTGAGCCACTGAATGGAATTTGACCTTTTCAAAAATTAGAGGTCACTATAAATACATGAGCATAATTCCAGTGTCATTTATCTTTCATTAATTTCTCCGGTTTATGTGATATTAACATATTGTGTTCTTTTTAATAATTATTTTAAAATTACCTCTCTTTTTGTCAAGGATTGCTTGTGTACTTCAAATTTCCTTTTGAGCATTACAATCAATTAATCATTTCTTTGTCTCTGGGTTATTTGTTTTTTTAATTTACTTTTTCATAATTTCACAAATATATTTACATAATATACTTTAGTTTTACACTCTCCATAACACTGACTCTTACTACTCAGTAAATCCCTCCTTCCCTCTTCCTCCTCCTCCTCCTCCTTCTCTCTTCCTCCTCCTCCTCCTTCATTGTTCTCCTGAACTTGGATGTCTATTTTATTTGCCCACTAAGTTTAAGTAGGGCTACTTATCTGAGCCTGGATAGCAGTTTTTGTCTACTAGAGTAAAGAAAAATTGCCAGTGGCTATACCAGTATGGCTCCTCCCTCTCCCAAAACCAAAAATTTCCTTGTAGGTCTTCAGAGACATGTGGAGCTTTATGAGCCCCCCCCCAGTCAGTGATGGAATGTTGATAGACCCGACCTTGTTCAGGTAGCCAATGTTTCTGTGAGTTAATGGGTTTAACGTGCTTGTCATGTGCACAAAACAGCATCCCACATCTTTGGGCTCTTAACATTTTTTTCCATCCCTTCTGCCATGATGTTCCATGAGCTTTGAAGTGTATGATACAGATGTTCCATTTAGGGATGAGCACACAGAAGTCCCTTATTCTCAGCACGTTGACCTGTAACTGGGCTTTTCCACCGATGTCCCAGTTCCCAAAATAAAGGACTCTGAGACTGAATTGTTTATGAATAATTGACTAGGCCAAAAGATTTGACTGTAACTGCTAGCTTGTAACTCAATTACCTCGTTTATTCTATTCTAAGTTGTGCCACATGGTTAGTTACATCTCCCCAGGTTCATGCTACCACCTTCCTCAGAGTTTCAGTGAATCTTCTCCCCTGTCTAACTGCCCCAGAATCCTTTCTTCCTGCTGGAACTCCCACCTCCTATTTCCTGCCTACACTAATAGGCCAACAGCTTTTTATTACAGGTGATGCTTCCACATATAGCACAAGAGATTCTCTCTACATTAATCTGTTATGAGTCTTTGCATTAACCCTTACCACAACAAGTGGAAACTTCTCTGACAATGTCTGAGAGAAGCACTAATCTACGGGTATAAGGATAAGTTTGGAGACAGTTTGACCATGCAGCAAAATAAGAGTAACAGGCTTTTCCCTGGCAACTATGGCCTCCCCAGCCATAGTTTGACCCGGTTTAAATTACCTGGCATGTATTTCCTCAGTTAAGCAGGCCTCAGATTCTATCAGAGAGTTGTCAGCTACTCCCATGGAAGACATGCTACTATGGCAACAGAGGACATATCTTGCTGGAAGTGTGTTATTGTCGCTCACAGGGTTCTCAGAACCTTAGCTTACAGCTGGCTAAGATCATTTTCTTCTGCTGCTGCCTGCATAGAACCTTTTGACATTAGGAATGCTGGCTATTAAAAAGATGCTTCCAACTTCATTCTAGATTAATTTTTCCATGTCCTGCAACCAAAATGTGTGGTTCATCAGCAACAGAGCTTTATCTAGTTATGATTCAACTAGTCAGTTTTAACTTAATGTCTTTTTACTTGGCATACAAAGTCAGAAGTTTCATTATGTGTCCATACACATATATAACCATATTTTGTTCTTATTTATACCACTGGCTTTCCCCATCCTCCATCACTATTTTGTCCCTCCAAATAGTGCCTTCTTCTGCTTTTCTGTCATTAAGTATGTCACTATCTTGTGGATCCTGCCACTCTCCTTTTTGATATCATCCTCCCATCTCATAATACCTATTAAAATTTCATATCCTACACAGAGAGAGATAGAGAGAGACAGAGAGATTCTGAATATGATTTTTTTAGTGTACTTTATTTCATATAGCACAATGATCTGCAGTTTTGTCCACTTTATTATGAATTTCATAACTTTGTTTTTCTTTGTAGCTGAAATTTACATTTTTTATGTCTTAGTTTGGGTACTCATTGCTGGGATAAAACACGGTGACCAAAAGTAATATGAAGAGGACAGGACTTATTTTTTCTCATAGTATACAGCCCATTATTCAGAGAAGTAAAGACAACAACTCAAAGAAGCAACTGAGAGTCAGGAGCTGATGCAGAGGTCGTGGAGGAGTGCTGCTCACTTGTTTGCTCCTCGTGGCTTACTCAGCCTGCTTTTTTTTTTTTTTTTTTTGATACTTTATTTACATTTCCAATGTTTCCCCCTTTCTAGGTCTCCTGTTTGGAAACCCCCTATCCCCTCCTCCTCCTCTGCCTCTATGAGGGTATTCCACCTCCCACCCACCCGCCCACCCACTCCCATATTCCCACCTTGACATTCCCCTTTACTGGGGCCTCTAACACCCTCAGGCCCAAGGGCCTCTCCTCCCCCTGATGGCCAACAAGGCCCTCCTCTGCCACATATATGGTCCGAACCATGGGTCCCTCCATGTCTATTCTTTGGTGGGTGGTCCAGCCTCCAGGAGGACCGGGGGGTGGGTCAGGCTAGTTGACACTGTTGCTCCCTCCATGGGGCTGCAAACTCCCTCACCTCCTTCAGTCCTTTCTCCAACTCCTCCATCTGGGACCTCACTCTCAGTCCTGCGGTTACTGTAATGTGAAACTTGGGTATTCTGGACTTTTGGGCTAATATCTACTTATCAGTGAGTACATACCATGTTCGTTCTTTTGTGACTGAGTTACCTCTCTCAGGATGATATTTTCAAGTTCCATCCATTTGCCTGCAAATTTCATTAAGTCATTGTTTTTAATAGCTGAGTAAAATCAACAAGATAGATAAACCCTTAGCCAGACTAACCAGAGGGCACAGAGACAGTATTCAAATTAACAAGATTAGAAATAAAAAGGGAGACATAACAACAGATTCTGAGGAAATTAAAAAAATCATCAGATCCTACTACAAAAGCCTATACTCAACAAAGCTGCA
>JAPYYD010007372.1:0-10325 GCA_028551405.1 Uromys caudimaculatus
CTTTACTGGGGCCTCTCATCCCCCTGATGGCCAACAAGGTCCTCCTCTGCCACATATGTGGTCCGAACCATGGGTCCCTCGATGTGTATTCTTTGGTTGGTGGTCCAGCCTCCAGGAGGACGGGGGGGGGGGGGGTCAGGCCAGTTGACACTGTTGCTCCTTCTATGGGGCTGCAGACTCCCTCGCTCCTTCAGTCCCTTCTCCAACTTCTCCATCTGGGACCTCACTCTCAGTCCAGAGGTTACTGTGAAGTGAAACTTGGGTATTCCGAACATTTGGGCTAATATCCACTTATCAGTGAGTACATACCATGTTCGTTCTTTTGTGACTGAGTTACCTTGCTCAGGATGATATTTTCAAGTTCCATCCATTTGCCTGCAAATTTCATGAAGTCATTGTTTTTAATAGCTGAGTAGTACTCCATTGTGTAAATGTACCACAAAAAAAATTGCAAAAATATCCACACACCAAAAATAACAAGATCAGATCCAAATACTATTCAGCTCAACAAACGTCTATACAGTTAGGGTAGCTATTCAAAGTGGAAGCTGTGGAGCTTCACATTGGGTTTCATACTCTTGCTATCAGATATATTTTCATGGACTTATCTACCACCAAAAAGAAAAAAATCTACAGGGTTACAACTACAAAAATTAGCTTTATACCTTCTTTTACAATTTCCTCATGTATATATATGCCTGCACTTGATCCTTCCCCATGCCCTAATGTTTAGTCTTTCTTGTTCTCTGTTTTTCCTGTTATACAGTACCCAGATATACATTTGATTATAAATGTACATATATTGTTGGGTAGATTCTGCACATGAGGCAGAACATGGTTTCTTTTTTTCTTCCTGAGATTATGTAACCTCACTTAATATTATTGATTCTAAGTCCATAAATTTTCCTGAAATTTTTGTGATTCCATTTTTCTTTAGAGCTGAATTCTCATTTTTGATTCATCCAGCTGGTGGACAACTAGGTTGATTTCAGTTTTTTGCCATAGGAAATAAAGCGACAATAAACATAAATACCTCTGTTGTAGGGTATGGAGTTCTCTGGGTGCAGGCCCAGGAGTGAAACAGCAGGGTCACATGGTAGTTCATATTTTAAGTTTTAGAGAAATTGTCAAACTTATATATACAATGACTGTATTATTTTGCACTCCCTCCCTGAAAAACAGTGAATAAAGGTCTCTCCACTCCATATCCATCCAAACATTTATTGTCAGATTTGTTGATGACAGTCATTCTGACTGGAGTGAGGTAGTATTTCAGAGTAGTTTTTAATTTGTATTTACCTGATCACTTTTATAAGTGGCTATTGGTCATTTGATTCACCCTCCTCTCTCTTTTAGAACTGTCTATTCAGTTCATTTACCCATTCATTGATTGGCAGTTTCCACGCTATTTAATTTTTGAAATTCTTTGTGAATTCTGGATATTAGCCCTTTGTTTAAAATATAGCTGGTATAGATTTTCTTCCATGCTGTAGACTGCCTGCATGCTCTGCTATTTTTTTGTTTTTCCCTTTGCGGTAATAAAACTTTTATCTTCTTATAGTACCATCTGTTGATACTTGGAATTAGTTTCTGTGGTACTCATGTTCTATTAAAAAAGTTCACACATAAAAAAAATAAAATAAAGATTTTCTCACATTTGTTAAAAAAAAAAAGAAAGAAAGAAAGAAAATGCTGTTTTTTTCCCACTGGATGGTTTTAGCTCCTTTGTCAAAGATCAAGTGACCATTAAGTGTGTGGGTTCATTTCTGGGTCCTCAATTCTATTCCATTGATCTACCTGCCTGTCGCTGTACCAATACCATGCAGTTTTATCACTACTGCTCTGTAGTACAGCTATACCACTCCTGGACATATTCCCAGAAGACACTCCAACATGTAATAAAGACACATGCTCCACTATGTTCATAACAGCCATATTTACAATAGCCAGAATCTGGAAACCATCCAGATGTCCCTGAACAGAGGAATGGATACAGAAAATGTGGTACATTTACACAATGGAATACTACTCAGCTATTAAAAACAATGACTTCATGAGATTCACAGGCAAATGGATGGAACTGAAAATATCATACTGAGCAAGGTAACTCAGTCACAAAAGAATGAACACAATATGTACTCACTGATAAGTGGATATTAGCCCAAAAGTTCGGAATACCCAAGATTCAATTCACAGCAACCATTGGGCTGGACGTGAGGTTCCAGATGGAGGAGTTGGAGAAGGGACTGAAGGAGTTGAGGGAGATTGAAGCCCCATGGAGAGAGCAGCAGTGTCAACTGGCCTGACCTCCCGATCCTCCCGGGGACTGGAGCAAAAATACACATGGAGGGACCCATGGTGCTGGCCACATATGTGGCAGAGGAGGGCCTTGTTAGCCATCAGGGGGAGGAGAGGCCTTGGGCCTGAGGGTGTTAGATGCTTCAGTGTAGAGGAATACCAAGGAGGAAAGACGAGAGTGGGTGGGTGGGTTTGTGGGGGAATACCCTCATAGAGGAAGGGGTAGGGGGAAGCAGGTAGGGGGGTTCCAAAGTGGAGACCTGAAAAGGGAGAAACATTTGAAATCTAAATAAAGTACCAAAAAATAAAATTAAGATAAAATGTACTTTTAAAATGTTATAATAAATAAATTTACTTCTATATTAAAAAAGGAAAAAAGAAAAGAAAAGAAAATACACAGCAAGTGCATGCCCAAGAGCAGTACAGCTGACTCACGTGGCAGATCGAGTTCTAGCTTTTTGAGGAACCGCCACACATTGATTTTCAGAGTTGCTGCACCAGTCTGCACCCCCCCCCCCCAGCAGTGAATAAGTGTTCCTCTTTCCCCACATTCATTTCAGCATTTGTCATTTGTAGTTGTGATTTTAACCATTCTGATTGGGGAAAGACGGAATCTCAAAGTAGTTTTAATTTGCATTTCCATGATAGCTAATGGCTGTGAAACATTTTTTTTTTTTAAATGCTTCTCAACTATTTGTATTTCATTTGAGAACTCTCTGTTTAGTTTCATGCTCCATTTTTAAATTGGCTTGTTTGTATCTTGGTGTTTAATTTTCTGAGTTCTTTGGATATTCTAGATACTAACCGTCTGCCATATGTATAGCTCATAAATAATTTTTACCATTTTTATGCTGTATTTGCCATTTTGTATTTACTCAAATAATGGTGTCCTTTGCTGTGCAGAAGCTTCTTAGTTTTATGAGATCTCATTTATGGATTGTTAGTATTCATGCCTGCAGTGTCAGGATATCCAACCAACTCTATCTTCTAGTATAGAGATCCATGCTTCTCCACATGTGTTGCTGTTTTGTTCACAATAGCTAGGGAACGGAAACAGCTTAGATATCCACCAACTGATCAATAGATAATGGAAATGTGGTGTATTTACGCAATTGGATGTCATTTAGCTGTTAAGACGATTAAAATTACGAATTCTGAAATTAAAAAAAGAAGAATGACAGGTTTGAAAAGGGGACTTGCTTTCACCTGATATTCTTGCTGCCTCATCATGGAGAAAGGGATTTTCTTCTCTGTTTTCCAGATGCTTCCATGTGCTCAGTGGGCAATCAGACTATACTTTGCTCTGTGGCTAGAAGAGGAAGCCACTCTCCTTGTTGAGACTCACAAAGAAGTCTTGGCAATTAAAGTAGAATACATCCATCTTCATTGGAAGGTTTCTTCTCTGACTTCAGGAACTCCTGACAGTGAGGAGAGAGGGGAAGAGACAGACAGACAGACACACAGGCACACAGAGAGACAGAAAGACAGAGTCACAGACAGAGAGAAGGAGCCTCTCACTGTCTTTTGGTGTTTCAGCATTCTCGTTCTTTCCTTGTGTTGCTCCTCTTTGCTGTTTTCCTTACTCTGGATCATACATGCACATGAGCACGCGAACACACACGTATGTATGCCCCTTTTAATACCTCACTATGTGGGCTTGTCAGAGAGGCTGGCTGTTTTTATGTCCCCATGAATATCTCTGCATGCTTTAACTCCTTGGGTGTAGTATGATCCCTCTGACACTTGCTTTGAAGACTTGTACAATAGATCCGTAGCAGGCTTCAGTCACTTGCTCATGAGACCCTCTTCTAAATGCTGTCCCTTGCTCCCCCCTCACTAGCTCCTTTCTGCTTTCATTCCACATGCATGCGTGTGACGTAGTGGTGATGTATGTAGCCTTTACTTTAATAAGCCATTGTAGACTCACATCCATGAGCAAGATCAGTGTTTTCCACTTTTCAGCATGAGAAATCCCTTGCATAGTGCTAATTTGTTATTAAAATGTTGCTTTGTCTGCTGATTTGTAAATCTATTTATACATTAGGTGTTTCTAAGACTCCAAAGGTCATAAGTGTTGTGCAACAGGGGCTCTGGGCCATGCACTTCAGTTTTTCTTTATCCTTGGGGAAATTGACCTAATTCTCTTTTTTCTCTCATGTCCAGCTCACACGGGGACGGAGGCAAAAAGGCAAAACCATGAAATCCCACGTTTTAATGGTTCTGTGGTTGTCAGCTATTCTTCATACACTCAAAATGGAGAAGCAGTGGTTTTGACTGAGAGTTTAATTTCTTTTTAGGTAGCACCAGGTGTGATCTGCTGGGCAAACAAGAGTCCCTAGAACTTGAAGACATATTCTCAGGGAAGCTGAAGCCTGCTGCTCTGTCAAGCATCCAAGCAGTGGTACCCTGCTGGGCATCACACTTTTCATCTGCTTGAAGGAGCAACAGAACAAACTACAGGACTCCACGCTGGGTCTGATGAACTTCAGTGAAGCCCACTGTGACATGTGGTTTAGACAGTTCAAGAAAACCCTGGAAGGTAAGTCCTCACCACGGGGATTCTTAATGAGCATAGGCTTCCTCACTATAGGTAGGGAACATAGAATGTCAGGAGCGGTGGGTGGTGGTTAAAAGCACTTACCGCTCAGAAGACCCAGAACTCACACAACTGGCTCCTAACCATCTGTAACTCCAGTTCCAGGGGTTCTGATGCCCTCTTCTGGCCTTCATGGGCACCAGGAATGCACATGGTACACATTCAGACATATATGCAGGTCAAGCGCCTGTACATCTAAAAGAAAAAAGAAAAAGAAAATTAAAACCCACAAGTTACTTTTCTGGGCGAGAAGAACATCCAATTGAGCTGTTGGCCCGTCTTTCTGTTTTTAGTCTGTTGTTTCATCCTGAGGAGATCTTATAACTTGTCAGGTGCTTTTAAAAAATCAGCTAAGAAAATCATATAATTTCCCCTTTTACTATGCTGATATGACTGTCATAGTACAGTGATTGGAAATTGCGCCTTGAACTATCCTTCCATTCAAGAATAGATCTCAGGCCGGGCAGTGGTGGCACATGCCTTTAATCCCAGCACTTGGGAGGCAGAGGCAGGTGGATTTCTGAGTTCGAGGCCAGCCTGGTCTACAGAGTGAGTTCCAGGACAGCCAGGGCTACACAGAGAAACCCTGTCTCAAAAAACCAAAAAAAAAAAAAAAAAAAAAATAGTAGATCTCATTTCATCATGACGTATAGTTCTTTTAACATGCTATTGAATTAATTTGATATGACTTTCTTAAGGATTCTTGCATAAATATCCATAAAATGTATTATCTTTAGGTTTTTGTTGATATCATTGCGCGATTGATTTTGCCATCCAAATAATCTTACAATTTGATCTTACAAAATGAATTTTAAATTAACTTTTGAATGATCATGTTTATGGAGAAGTTTTGATAATTTTAAGTGAGACATTTTTATTTTATTTATATGTATAGGTACTTTGTCTGCGTGTATATATGTGCACTATGTACACGCAGTGCCCATAGAAACCAGTCAAGGACATTAAATCCCCTGAAACTGGAGTTACAGATAGTTGTGAACTGACGTGTAGGTGTTGGGTGCCAACACCACTGAGCCGTTCTTCCAGCCACCTAATAAGTTTTAAAATAATTTTATTTCATTTAAAATAAAAACTTCAATATGTGTGTCATTTGTGGTATTTTAGTGTGGATGTACATGCCATGGCGCATATGTGGAGGTCAGAGGACAACTCTGTGGCATTGATTCCTCCTCCACCTTCATGTGGGCTCTGGGAATAAACCTCTGGTGGTCAGGTATCCAGGGAAGCATCCTTCCCTGCTCACACACCTTGCCAGCCCTGTGAGTTAGTTTTAGAAGTATCTTTATTGTTCTAACTCACATTTCTCTTGAGCTTATTTTAGAATTAACTTGCTTACTATCTATACATTGCTAACAAAGTTATATGTTGGAAGTTTGAAAATAAGATTTAAAATAATCTATAATTTGCTATGATTTTTATAGATGAGAGTTGTCTATTGTGGGGTAGATTTTTCTGAAGGGTAAGCCCGAGTATGTTCATGAGTGTATGCCTAGTAATGAACCAGTGTGGTTGAAATTTGGAAGTGACATTTTTATAGTTTGAATGCTAAAAAATATTAAATATCATGTACTTCAAGTGTATAGAACTTACCTAACTAAAACATCCTATTTGGAGATTATATAGATTATTTTCCTATTGACCCATTTCAAAAATATTTTTTTTTTTATCAGATTGAACAGTGCAGAAGTAGCTGGAGCAGTTAGTGTAGTTTGGAGCTGGGGTAACAGTGTTGGATCCCAGATAGGAAGCAGGTCATAATGACAGCAGGAGCTTCGAGCCCCAGCAGCTGATCCAGATTATCATGCGGACACACACTGGCCTGTGATGTATAGCTGCTACGTGTTTTCCCATAGCCCATGATAAGCTCAAGTGACGGCTTTGTGCCTAGGATACTCTGGTTCCTCATCAGAGCCTGTGGAATCTAGAAGATGTGCCTTTCAAGGACAGAGCACACAGAGGCCAGAGTTTGGTTCACCTCTCTATAAACAAAGAAAAAACATGTTCATAATTAGAAAGAATTCATTGTGATAGGTTATTTTTCAATGCTATTATTTTAAATTTCTTTCAAAAGATTTCAATTAAATTTATTCATATGAGTAGGTATTCAGAAGGCTTAGATGATCAATAAAATAAGAATGTGTCATTTTCTTAAGAGAGTGAACCTCTTCCTTGTGCTGAAGGTCTGAGAACACTCCCAGAGGGCTTATGAAGAGCTGGCTA
Source organism: Uromys caudimaculatus (assembly GCA_028551405.1). Taxonomy (NCBI): domain Eukaryota; kingdom Metazoa; phylum Chordata; class Mammalia; order Rodentia; family Muridae; genus Uromys; species Uromys caudimaculatus. Next base: position 7,136 of record JAPYYD010007372.1, read on the forward strand.
GGGCGACTTCAATATTTCTTACGCAAGCAAGCAAAGGGCATCTAGGCAAGTCTCAATTTGGTAAAAGCAATTTTATAGGAGTAGAGAGACTTGTCAAAACCCAAACAAAGTACCTTTTAAAACACTGTCCAAATATTTAGTTTAATGAATGATGTCTGAGCTTGATCTAGGGTTAAAAATATAGTCAAATTGTAAGGAGTGAATAAACTGCACATGTTTGACAAGCATCCTCTGGGGATTTCATGCTGTATTTTTGATTTAGATAAGAGTGGGAAACAGTGAAATCCATAGGGTCATCTTCTCCGGCTTGCTCCTGGAGTGCAGGATAACTTTGCTCATGGAAAGCAAAGAGATTGACTTCTAAAACCAAACAATGCTGACAATTAGGGTTAAAAACCTCTAATGAGAGTGAAAACCTAAGCAAGATGGAAGTGGATGCCCCATCTCTGCATCCAGGGAGGCAGAGTGTCCCGTAGGGGATCAGGTCTCTGTCCCACCGTAGACAGTGTGGATCATCTCCAGTGTGCTCAAGAGCATGTCAGAGGTTACAAAGCTCTCTGCCAGGCACATTACACAGGATGCTCCTTTTTGAGCTTACAATTCAGTAGTGCCCCATTTGCAGATCCATATAATTCAAGCATTCATCAAAGTGCCAGTCATCCTTGAATCAAACAGAGTTGGCTCCAATCCTCTTCCATGAATGGCGGAGGCTCTGTGTCCTGCCTTATATCTACCACTCCTTGCCTCTGACACAGGGCTTGAGTTTTTGGCAGAGTGATTGCTCATTGGTTACACCCCTGCCAAATATTCCCCATCTAAAGAGTTTCTTTGTAGAAAGTTTGGGAGGTGACAGAAATTTTGCATATCAAATATATATATAACTTCCAGTTAAATATTAGACAACCATATTTTAATTCCAAAGACAAAGAACTTACTTCTACAAGTCATTCTTAAAATGGCATTGAATTCAAAGTTATTGTGAATTTTGCCTTGATTGAGCAAGTATGACTTTTTTATTGCCAGCACTTACATATCTCTTCTCTTATTCTTCTAAGGAGAAAAACAAGGAGACATTTAAGCCTCAAGCGGGTGGTCCTCTAGTCTTAATTAATCCAACAATCACAATTTTATATATCTCTGACACTGTGTTATTTCTAGATATGAGCAATTATACTTGGAATCTGAGCAAGGAATAAGATGTGATAATTTTTAAAGGAAAAGTTGGCAGGAGCGGCTGGAGGAAGAAAGCAATAGCAAATACTTGAGATTTGAAAACTAATTAACATTGACTAAATAATTACAGGTTTATAAATATAAAAGAGCACATTTTCTTTTTATCTAAAAGTCAATTAATTTCCCTCTTGACCCACTTTTCTGAGCACAGTTGAACACAGCATCTTTTAACTTTATTTTGCTTTGTGTTTTTGAGACAAAGTCTACATAGCTCAAGCTAACCTTGAACTCATGTTCTTCCCTTCAGAGCCTTCACCTTGCTAGAATTACGGCCTGAACCACCATACCCAGTTTCCTTTTCAACTTTTAGTCATAGAAAAGTTGTCATCGTTTTGTAATTAGTAGGCAACATAATTCATTCATGTAACACACATCATGCACCAAACTCTCTGCTCTGTGTTGTAATCCAACAGAAAACCCCCCAAAAAAAGAGCAGGCACTGCTTTTGAAGAGAACCTGAGTTCAGTTGCTGGCATCCACACCAGCAGGCTCACAATTGCCTAGAAGAACAGCTCTAGATCAGCACATCTGGCCTCTGAGGGTGCTGGCACTCACATGTACAAACTGCTCCCACAACCCCTCAAACACAGTTACACATAGTAAAAATAATAAAGAAAATGAAAAATGGAGATATATTCCTTAATCTTGTTCACCCTGGAGACAGAGAATACAATATGTTGTTTTAAAAATGGGTCAAGCATACAATGAAGACACTGACAAACTTAATGAAAACTAAAGTCACTGATCATTGATTCTGGAATTAAAGGTTTTTTTGAGCAATTGTCATCAGTATGTCAAAAGTAGTCTAACATAATGTTTTTTGATTTAAGAAAAAGTACCTGTGATATAAAGATAAATATACACAGCTTTAAATATAGTATATATGTCTATATATACTATGCACATGCTATTCTAGTGTATACATTAGATATGTCCATTTTTATCCCTTTAGGGCACAATTCTATTTTTTATGTATTTGAATTTCCTACTAAGGGTCATTTGAAGGCTCCTTTGGACCCCGAACCGAGCTTTCCCCTAGAGATGATAATCTAGATCTGAATGAGTAGCCTTGGGCTTTGAAGTATGCACCTCAGACAGTCTCACAAGCGTCATTTGACCCCTTGAAATTGATAGAAACCTATAGAAGAACAAGTCTTTTTTTTTTTTTTAAGTTCAAAAGCTCTAAAGGTGTCTGATAAGTGACTTGGAAAGTCAATAGATACAGTATACTCAAAACTCCGACTGGCTCCAAGGGAAGGTTCCTGATCTGTGAAGTTAGGGACTTGTGACAAGGTTCCTCTTCTTCTAGAGAGGAGAAAGCTCCAGGCACTTTAAGAGCAATTTGAGAGGAAGTGAAGAAATCCACTGATTTAGGAGTAGAGGTATGCTTGGAAAGTAGTAGTATACACTTAAAAACGATGACTAAATATAAAATCATAGGGGAGTTTCTACAATAAAATATACAAGAGAAACTTTAGAAGAAAAATGCAAAAGGAATGAGCAAGGAGAAGCCTTATAGAATATGATTATTGAATTTTGTTGATACATTTAGGACTTGTTGACCTATTTCCAATTAGTATAGTCAATTAATAGTATTTTTAACACACTTTGGGGAGATTTAGCTCTGATGTCATTACTGTTCAGTTTCATATCTTTAAATGCTAATTTCACAAGGCAAGGAAATATAAATGAGCTACATGTATTTAATTCATTTTGTTCTTGCAATGTAGCCTGAAATTCTATTGTCATAGCTGAAATAAGCTTTTAGATGTGAGGCACAAAGAAAACAGAAATTGTATTTAAATATCTAGTTTTATTCCTAAGAAGAGTAATTTCCCTTATTTTGCTATTACCTCAGATCTGTGTCTGGTAGGTTGATCTTAGTGTACACACAAACACACAAAAACCAAACAAATAAGCAAACAAATAAAGAAAAAATTAATATTTCTTTTTTTTT
>JAPYYD010007373.1:0-10324 GCA_028551405.1 Uromys caudimaculatus
TGTTGGTGTTGGTGGTGTGTATGTGTGTGTGTACATGCACATGCGCCATGGAACGCATATGGAAGTCAGTTAGTGAGGTTGGTTTTCTCGTCCCTCCAGTAGTCAGAGCATTAGGCTTGTGTGGTAAACGTCTTTCCTCGATGGGCCATCTCACCAATTCTGAAAATGGGATGTGTGAGAGCTGGTTCAAACCCGTCCAATATTTGGCAGACCTAAAATGTGGACCCACGAAGTCCTCACATTTGACTCCTGTCTGTAGCTTGAAGTTAATAAAACAAATCAATGCTTGTCAACCGGGCAATGCTATTGGTGCTGACCCTCAACAATGGGTCCTCAAGGCTCCCACCTTTTCATGGCTATTTGTAAATGTGACCAGGTAAAGCAGAGGCTGCATAGCACTGGGTACCATTATCCCATGTGGTCCTCAGAGGAAGAACTAAACTAGAACCACTCTGCTGTCTGGCATCTGACAATGACGCTTACACTATGAGTCATGCTCTTGTGTCTCTGCCTCCCTTGTGGAGACTGAGCATTTGACCATCAGGCAGAGTCTGGATGGGAGACAAGGTGAGTCTCGCTCTGCTGTGGTCACATGTAATGGCTTTTCTTCATGCATAGTGGATGGGACATGTGGCTGACACCCAGGTTCCAATTTAACTATACCCAAAGGTATAGTTTTTTTCTTTCTTTTTTTCTTTTTCTTTTTCGACATTTTTGGAACTATCCCTTACAAAATCGCAGTGCAGAGATGAGCTTGGAAACTCCCCAGCCTACTAGGAGACATCACAATCTAGTGGTTAAGCTTGTGATTTCAAAGCTTGACAACTTGGGTTCAAATCCAGGCTGTGCTATGTGCTATCTGCACTGATGGATACTGCCTGCGTGCTTCTGGCGAGTTAACCCTTTTGAACCCTCAATACATCTGGGTTTGGGGTAGGCCTCCAGCAAAGGAAGTAATTTAGTGCTACAGTAGGGATCCATGGGAGATGAGCTGGAGGGGTCAGGTTCAAATTTGGGGGTGAGGGGGTCACAGGGACAGGCAAGGGATCAGGCTCCTCAGACAGACTGCACATAACCTGTGTTACATCATCTAACATCTCCTAGAATTACAAACCTGAGTGTCACTTTAGCACAAAGACAGTCCCTGTGTTATGTATGTAGGGTGGGTCTGGGAGCTTAGGCCTTCCCCGTGCTGATAGAAGATGCTTGCTCCCAGTAAGTCATGCTCTCCCTATAATGGGGGTTTTTGCTCTCTTCTGCAGAGTCTAGACTTCCTTATTCTAGTAAATAAAGCAGCTGCATATTTCAGTGGGGTGTGTGGGCGTGGCACACAGCCCAGCCTGCTCTTGTGATTTTCCTTCACTTCTATTCCAGTGGTATCACAGTGTCCTAAGCACACGCCAAGGAGACTGTCCCAACACTCTGATGCACATATAGAAAACTCCCGCATTTGAATGTGACAGTTTACACATTTCATGTGTGTGTGTGTATATGTGTGTGTGTGTGTAAATATAACATGCGTATACACACATATAGTGAAAGAATGCTTCAAATGCAAAAGTAGCAATAACGTTTTAGCCCATCAGAGCAATTGTGATATCACTCTAAACTCTATTATACTAAACATCCTTTCATGTAATTTTTTAGACCTCTAAGCTATGTGATATACATTTGATCTAAAAAATAAAATGAAAATGGTTCCCACTTGTCTTTCTTCTGCTGCTCTGAACTGTAGTTTCAGCATTACCCTGCCCCATTGTGTGCATGAACAAGACAAGAGACTTCTGATGGGTAGCAGGTGCCTGGAGAAGTGGTCTTTCTCTGTCCCCAGCCTCCTTATGGGAAGCCCGAGTCCACTAAGGTCACCTTCCAATGCCACCCTGCTCATTTTAGTTTGCTCCCGAGAGAGAGAGAGAGAGAGAGAGAGAGAGAGAGAGAGAGAGAGAGAGAAACCTGAAAGCAAATGTGCATTATTTGAAACCATCACAAGGAGAGAGGGTGGAGAGGCATTCTGGTTCTTGTGGGGATCCCAGATCCCAGGGACCCCCATGGGATAGTCACTGGAAAAAGGAAGCGCCACAGAAGGACCCACTTGTTTGTTTTTTGTTTTAAAAATATGAGACAAAAAGCAATCTCGTGTCAATCAGTGGGCTTTCCACCCACCTCTGGTCGCTGAATCTAAATGTTAACAAAACCGAACAAAATCAAGCAAAATTGCTCTTGCTGTCTTCGGTCTTCTAAAGATGTCAAAGGTCCCAGTGGCCTTGCTCCCACACAACAGAGTGAAGAAAGATATTGGTATTTGAGATCACAATTAGATCACGTGATGTTTTGACAAAGCCTTTGGATGACAGGAAACTCTGTTAGCATTTTGATAGGGTGAGTCAGTTAGCAAGGGAGGCATCCACCGTCTGATAAGGTTAACATGAGCATGACACCCTAGAACTGGAGGGGAATCCAAGGCTTCTTTGTAAGTATGACCTGGTTTTCCCAAGAAACGCAAACTCGAAAAACAGAAAACAGTGTGCTGGCTCTTTCTGCCTATCAAACTGAAAGCTGTATTAAGGAACTGGAGTGACGGTATCTGGAGTTGGTAATAACATGAAAAAATGACAGTCATACCAACTGCCTGAAGAATATATGCAATACAGCTGCTTTGCAGGAAGACTCAGACATCAGCTTTCCAGTGCACTTGATACTAGGAGCAAGGCCAGCAAGAGACATGAGTATAGCGCTCGAATGAATAAGGGTGTTTATCCCAGAACTAAGAATCTAATGTATGGCAATAAAGATGCTTCCTACATCTGTAACTACATACATAATGGGCTCACCTGTTTTTAACTAATATTCTTCTTGGTGCCTGACTTGGGATTTTCTCTAGTAGACACAACAGGATCCCTATTTCTGAATCTACTTAAATAGAAACATGATTGGTTAAAAGGGAGAATTGGGACATGGTGAATATCTTAGATGCTGGGGAGGCAGAAATGAGAAGATCTCTGGGGCTTCCTGGCCAGCTAACCTAGCCTACTTGGCCAGCTTCAGGAATGGGAAAGACCAGGTCACACAAAAAAATAAAAGGTGGTGATACCCATAGAGCAGTGCTCTAGGCTGTCCTCCTCTCTTCATTTGAACACACACACACACACACACACACACACACACACACACACACACACACACTAGCACATCATACACACAAAGGTTGGGGAAGGAAGGAGGGACAACTGATCATAGACATGCGACAGGCAGTTTAAATGGCAGATGACAGCAAATGCTTTTCCTCTTGTCTCTGCTGCTATTTAATACCTAAGTTAACATTTCCCCCAGGAAAAAAGAATTTCCAGAAAGAGAATTTCCAGAAAGACCTGATCTATTTTGGATCAGTCAACCATTGTTACTATATAAAAGCTATAGAGATTATCCAATTTTGTATCAGATCATTATGAGACTTTTCTCAGGGATATGTGATCAGTGACTTACCCAGAGAAGACTCTAGGAACAGACCAAGGAAATGATTCTAATCAACTCCAGCTTGTTTATTGGAGTTTTTTGGAGATGCTTACAGGAGCATGAGTGAGAAGAGTCTCACAGGACTGTGGGTGATTCCCAAACAACAGCATCACTGGGAAGTCCAGCCCCAGCGTTTGTTACGATTTCTCCAAAAGTGTACACATGGAGTCATGTCACGTAACCCCCACCCTTCAACCTTCTACCTCTTACATACCCCAGAACCTCCTAAGGTCATGCACTGCTGTGGCGGAATCAAATACAGCTTGGAGATGGGCAGTGTAGTATGCTAAAGTGGCTGGAGCTCAGGTGAGGATCTGTTGAGCCCTCTGCCTATGAGGTAACGTCCATGGGGTGATTGGCCGAGGATCGGTCGTGTGTGGTCACTGTTCTCAGTAAGATGGCAATGGCCAGCCACACAGTGGTCCAAAACACACATTGTTACAAACCGGGTACTTTTGTTTTCCAAGTTTGTATGCTAAAATCCTAAACCCTTATGTTAGGAGTAATGCTATAAGATTTAGGGTCGCTGGAAAGTAATTATGCCATGACATTAGTGCCCTTAAAAGAACCAAAGAGACATCACCCATCTGACTTCAAGAGGACTCTCACCAGAGCCCAACCATACCTTAGTTCTGTACTTTTCAAAGGGAAATACTTTTCTATTGTTTACACACCAGCCTCCAGTATTTTGTTAGAGCATTGTGAGCCAACTACTGAGGTACTTTAATAGACTATTTAGGAAAAGTGCTAACACAGCATCCATCCTTATACCAACTGCCGAGCTCCAGGTATCATGCTGACCCTTGAGAGACCCCAGAGTGGTTGGCCTAGCACACTTGGGGCCAGTGAGAAACTGCCTGAATCCAGAAAGCAGCTCCAACTTGTGCCTATGACAATTTCCGTTAGGAAAAGTGTTTACCGGGGCTTTCTTTCCACAATAATTGGACCTGGTCTTCTTGAGAGGTGTAAGCTTAACCATGTTCTTACTTTATTGCAAGTAACAGGACCCTTGGAGAAGTGCTCTGAGTTGGGCCACACTCCTGCTGTTGTTTATCACCATTTCTAGCTAAGGTGCTTGTTAAAGATCAGATGAAATGTGCTTCTAGCCCTGACAAAAGATTTCATGTCACTCACAAAATTCCCTGCAATTGCTTGTCTAGAACAATCTACCCACTACCTCAAAATCTAGCTGACACTCCTAGCATATAGGGCTTTCTGACTAAGCAGAACATAGGCTCGTCCGGCTGTCCCTAGAAGCCTCCCTTGCAGCGCATACTTTACACAGAGGGGGAAAAAACCCAACAGCGTGTGTCTTCGAAATTCAGGTTTTCATGATAACTGAGCTAGACAGTTATGATAAATGACAGTTACTTTAAACACGTCACCATAATAGTCAAATTCTCTTGTTCAGTTAGGGAATCCCAACCACATATGTTGCTGGAAGTATTCTGAATTGAACAGCAATGATGCCTTGGTGGATATTCTTAATTCACAGACCTCTGACTCTCCACTCTGATATTAGTGACAGAGGGAGCTGGGAATGGACCTTGATTTTATTTGGGAAGCCATTAAAAATCCAGATGTGTCAGTCCATACTTGAAATCCCAGAACATGGGATTGAGAGATGGCTCAGTGGTTGGGAGCATCGGGTGCTCTCACAGGGGACCTGGGTTCGATTCCGAGCAGCGGGTGCTCTCACAGGCTCCCACATGGTAGCTTGCAGCCATTTTATTGCTCCAGTGCCAGGAGAGCTGGTGCCCTCCTCTGGCCTCCCCAGGCACTGAACACACACAGCGCACAGACATGGTACACAGACAGACAGACATGAAGGCAAAACACCCATACACATAAGATAACAAATCTTAAGAAAAAAAAATCCCAGAGCATGAGAGGCTGAGTCAGGAGGTCATGAGTTCTGAGTCTCAGCAGTTTAGTGTAACTTTGTCTCAACAAAATAAAACAAAACAAAACAAAACAGTTGAAAAAAAGAAAACTTTAGACTCTCCATTAATAGGCAGAATGCCAGTCTCCTAGTAGATGCAGGCAGCCCTTCTCCATTATACGTCAGACTAAGAGACTATATTATAGTTGCTTATCTCTGCTGAAATGTTCTTCCATTTGAATGAGGGTGAAACCTAAGTCTACACTGGGGACAAGTGAGAAATCTGAGAAAAAAAAAACATTTAAAGTAATATTACATAAATGTATTGATCTGTGTTGTGGATTCTTTTATCTTGTGGACAAATCTGACAAGGATATGAAAAGAATAAAGAGCGATGTATCGTTCTCTGCTGGCATATTTTCTCTCCAAATCAGACGTCACATTTCTTCTTTACTTCTGATCAGGGTCCTAGAAGGGTTTAGAGTGGCAAACGTTGATGGAGAAATTCAGATGCAAAAACTCCAATTGTTCTGAGGCTATATGAAGCATCAGCTACCAAGCCCCAGTCTCAGAGCTGCTAGCCTCTTGCTTTCTATTCCTCTCGAGTCCTGAAAACACAGACCCGGGGCAAATGGTGGCTACATTGATTCTTTCAGAGAGGGCAACAAAGCTTTGATAGGCAGCCCAGCCTGACCTTGAACCTCAAATCCTTCTGCCTCAGTCTCCCCTGTGCTAGGGTTATGGGCATGTGATATCATACTGATTTGTTTTTAGAATTAAAAAGCAAGCAAGCAAACAAACAAAAATGACAATACAGTTAAGGGGACAAAGATTCAAGTAGAACATTTTATATATAAATAAGATCTATATATATGAACTGTATTTGGAAACCAAGGACCCTATTTCTGGGCACATCACCAAAAGGGGAGATCATGCCCAGACAACTTTTTCTTTCTTTTCTTTTTTGATTGGATATTTACTTTATTTACATTTCAAATGTTTCCTTCTTTCCAGGTCTCCCCTTTGGAAACCCACTATCCCATCTCCCTCCCCTGCCTCTATGAGGGTGCTCCCCCCCCCCACTCACTCCCGTCTTCCCTCCCTGGCATTCCCCTACACTGGGGCATCGAACACCCTCAGGTCCAAGGGCCACTCCTCCCGCTGATGGCCAACAAGGCCCTCTTCTGCCACATAAGTGACCAGCGCCATGGGTCCCCTCCATGTGTATTCTTTGGTTGGTGGTCAATCTTCCGGAGCACTGGGGGGTCTGGCCAGTAGACACTGTTGCTCCCTCCACGGGGCTGCAAACCCCCTCAGCTCCCAGCAGATGCTGGCGAGGATGTGGAGAAAGAGGAGCACTCCTCCATTACTGGTGGGATTGCAAGCTGGTACAACCACTCTGGAAATCAGCTTGGCGGACCCTCAGAAAAATGGACATAATACTACCTGAGGACCCAGCTATACCACTCCTGGGCATATACCCAGAAGATGCTCCAACATGTAGTAAGGACACATGCTCTACTATGTTCATAGCAGCCATATTTATAATAGCCAGAAGCTGGAAACAACCCAGATGTCCCTCAACAGAGGAATGGATACAGAAAATGTGGTACATTTACACAATTGAGTACTACTCAGCTATTAAAAACAATGACTTCATGAAATTTGCAGGCAAATGGATGGAACTTGAGAATATCATCCTGAGTGAGGTAACCCAGTCACAAAATAACACGCACAGTATGTACTCACTGACAAGTGGATATTAGCCCAAAAGATCGGAATACCCAAGTTTCAATTCACAGACCATATGAAGCCTAAGAAGAAGGAAGACCAAAATGTGGATGCTTCAGTGTTTCTTAGAAGGGGGAACAAAATACTCACAGGAGGAAATATGGAGACAAAGTGTGGAGCAGAGACTGAAGGAAAGGCCATCCAGAGACTGCCCCACCTGGGGATCCATCCCATATACAGCTACCAAACCCGGACGTTCTTGTGGATGCTGGGAAGTGCTTGCTGATGGAAGCATGATAAGCTGTCTCAAGAGAGGCTCAGGCAGAGCCTGACAAATACAGAGGCGGATACTCGAAGCCAACTATTGGACTGAGCGTGGGGTCCCGGATGGAGGAGTTGGGCAACTTTTTCTAACAGGTGTTTGAAGCTAAACATTGAAACTTTCAGCCTAAATAGCAAACCTTACGTTATTAAAATACAAAGTAATTATGACTCAAAAAATCAACTTGTAGTATTAGCAAAAAAAGTCTCTCTAAAAAATTCTTTAAATCGTATGTCTTAGACATCATTATACAGTTTAACAGAGAGTTAGTTGTATCTTGGTTTCTTTATGAATGCACATAACAGAAGACCACAATGAAAAATCTCTGTATTCAGGTGGTGATGGCACACACCTTTAATCGTAGCACTTGGGAGGCAGAAGCAGGTGAATCTCTGTGAGTTCCAGGTCAGCCTGGTCTATGAGGGACAGCCAGGGCTGCACAAAGAAACCCTGTCTTGAAAAACAAAACAAAACAAAACAAAGAAACAAAGAAAATCCCTCTATTGCTCAAGTGACCTTGCCAGACCGTTGCTTCCTTTTTTGGCGTTGCTGAATGGGCTACAGGCAAGTCGGCACATTGCAAGAAAGAAATGAAGTGGGTGTCTCTTTGTTGGCATCATGCCAGCAACTGGAGGACGGAAGGGAAGTAGCAGGCGAAATGTGTTGTGATCAGAGATAAAAGGAGAAGTTGCCGACAGAAGGATGCTTCTCCAAGGAAAGACCCACTGCACTGATCCACGACGTGTCATCGTTTTAAGTAGAAGCACAACAATTTCATTTCTAAAATTTCCCTCGTCCTATTTGCTGGCAATACCTGCAGTCATAGCCTCCAATTCCTCTGCACTCCCAGGGAGTTTTCTTTCCGAGTGTGGATGGACACCCACCTCCCCAACAGATGGTGGATGGATAACCACCTCCCCAACAGATGGCAGAGTCCTGACAGGTCTTACCCTCAAGGGCCAGGGGCTAGGAATTCCATCAGGGATCTTCCTGACATTCCTGCACAATTATCTGTGGAGTAGGTGGCTGTTAGCTGAGCCTGGGAGCAGAGCAGAGGGCTCTGAACCAATCCGGCCCCTCCTGACATAGCTGGCACTGCTCCTGGCAACGAAAACTACAGCCCAGAGGTGAGAGAGGAGAGCTGCAGCAATAGACCCTAAGTTACTCATCAAAGCTGCCAGTGGAACTGCATGGCAGTGGGACCAGACTTCCCAGGATTATTTTCCCCCTTAATCTTAAAATTGTACTTTTGGAAAGCAACAATTCACATTGTAGTTAGGCATTAATCCTTACTCGGTTTGATTGGCCAACACATCAGTTTACTGTTGTGGGGCCCTGGGGTTATTTTGATCTGCTTCATGGCCACAGACTGCACCCTGAGTTGCAGTTGGACATGTTTTATAAGTGTGTGCGTCGGCAGAACCTCAGAGCGGAATAGATCCCAGCAGTTGTGAGTCCTCACCTTTTGACAAGTTATCCTTAGTTAGCTGTGACATCAGAATCCTAGTCAGAATCTAGAACCATAAACTCCTACTCTGTGCAAACTGTGTCTTGGGGAGGGGAGCTTCACCTGGGTGTTCTATGGGAAGCTCATCTCTACCTTTTTCTTCACACTTGGACCAAATAAAAATGACACCTGGGTTAGGAAAATTCCTCACATTCTGCGGCAAGATCACCGGAATCATGCCCCACGAGTTAAAGGAATTGAAGATCCTTCTAACACGAGCAGTGTGCACTCTTTCTCCTTCACTGTCTTGGTACTTGGACATGACTGTTGGTTTAGCTGTTCATTCATTTATTCTTTCAACAAACAACTGACAATTTAAAGATGACTCTAACAGGTGGGACTGGTTACTCAGCACAAATTCTCTCATCTAATGGAATTACAGGGTCTAGAGATTTTTGAGGACAAAGTGGATTGTGTTCTCCTCACTAATTTATTGAGTATCCCCTTTAAGTTGAAGAACATAGCAAATAATTGGTATTGCCTGCCCTCCCTCCCTTCCTCCCTCCTTCCCTCTCTCCCGCCCTCCCTCTGTCTCAGAGACACAGCATCACTGTATAGCTTCTGCTGGCCTCAAACTTGCTATGCCCCTCAGGCTGGGTTTGAATCTGCCATCCTCCAACTTGAGCTTCCTGAATGCCAGGGTTACAGTCATGTGCCACCCCGTGCCCCAGCCTCTATGTGTGTGACAACATGCAAACCTGTTTACTTAGTGGAATAGTCACTGCAGGGCATGTTTATGATGAGTGTCCTTTTCTGCATGTCACAAGTCAATACCAAGTTGATTAGCCATGCAAACAAGGAGCACAATTCCAGTACTCAAAGAGGGAGGACTCAGAGCCACACCAGAGTGTTTATAGAAAAGCTGTCAGATGAGAACCAGCATCCAGCCGATTCACCATTCACCGGGTGGTCTGGGCTGACCCAAGACGGGCATTGCTCCTCTGGTTTGTCTCCTTCTATTCTACACTTGGTCATCTCAGTAGTGTGGTGCTCTGTGAAGCCCCCAGCCCTGTCATAGGAGGCTGCCGAGAAAAAGGAACTATTTTATTCTTTGTAGCCCTGCTCTATTCTATTATGTCAGCTGACACTTTCAGCCTTTTTAAAATTACAAACTGAACTATTAAATACTTAAAATTAACCGAGGTACCTCAGCTTGATAACAAAGGGAATTACCTCAGCCTTGTGAATGAGCTTTGTGCTCACAATGATATCATTCTCTCTCTTTCTCTCTCCGTATACATATGTGCCACACTGAGATTTGCTTCAGGATTTCTAAAGTTGACAAAAGCTGATGTTGTGAAAGCACTTTTCTTCAGCACCAGATGGAACCTAGGGCCACCTTCATCCTAGCAAGTGCTCTACCACCTGA
>JAPYYD010007374.1:0-10324 GCA_028551405.1 Uromys caudimaculatus
AAGAGAGTCAATGGGCCTGACCTCCCCCCCTTCCCCCGGTCCTCCTGGAGTTCGGACCACCAACCAAAGAATACACATTGATGGACTTATGGTTTGGACCACATATGTGGCAGAGGATGACCTCGATGGCCATCAGGGAGAGACGAAAGGCCCTTGGGCCTGAGGATGTTAGAGGCCTCAGTAAAGGGGAATATTAAGGCGGGAAAATGGGGATGGGTGGACGGGGTGGGGTGGGGTGGGAGGTGGAATTCCCTCCTAGAGGCGGGTTGGGGAGGGGATGGGGGGTATACAAAGAGGAGACTCAGAAAAGGGGAAACATTGGAAATGTATATAAAGTATCAAAAATAAAAAAGGAGGAAAAAAAAAGCAAAACAAAATGAGAATGTAGTGATAAAAATGAGTCTTCATGGTATTTTAGATCAGTGCCTTGCTAAGCAATCATCAGAGAAGCTTCCACCTGCAGCAGATGGAGAGAGAGAGAGAGAGAGTGAGAGAGAGAGAGAGAGAGACACGCTGGGATACACATAGTCCAAGTGTGACATCTCCTTGAAATCCTTTCACAGAGAGCTCAAAGAAAGTCATAGAAGAGGGGCCAGGGCTGTGGGAGTCAAGGGTATAGAAGTCACCAAGAGAACAGCACTTTCTAAATCAACTGAAGGAAACTCATATGAACTCAGATTGAAGCAGGAAGCACAGGACCTGTATGGATCTGGCCCAGATGTAACATGACCCCTTGTTTCAAGCTCCTGTTACTAGGACAGCACTATGATAAACAGCACTCTTGAACTCTCAGTACATTTTTTCATAGCAATGAAAGAAATAACTAATGTCCTTATGCTGCCATGATATTCTGTCTCAGCTCAGGCCAAAAGAGAGCAGCGCATGCTCATCTGTAGGGGGTCGGCGGAGCCATCTCCAAGAGGTTTGCAGTGTTAAGGCTTCTTATTTTACACTCCATACAGTATCCCTCTCCAGGTCCACTCTCAGACTATTCCCCATCCTATACCTCTTTCCCACCCCCCTGACTCCATGAGGAGGTCCCCACCCAACCGCCCCACCCCACCAGACCTCTCCATTCCCTGGGGCCTCCAGTCTCTTGAGGATTAGGTGCATCGCCTCTGATTGAACCCAGACCCGGCAGTCCTCTGCTGTATATGTGTTGGGGGCCTCATATCAGCTGGTGTATGCTGCCTGGTTGGTGGTCCAGTGTCTGAGAGATATTAGGGTCCAGGTTAATTGAGACTCCTGGTCCTCCTACAGGGTCGCCCTCTTCCTCAGCTTCTTCCAGCTTTTTCCTAATTCAACCACAGGGGTCAGCAGCTTCTGTCCATTGGTTGGGCTTTCTTTATTTGGGGGTAATAAGGGCTATAGAACCTTGAAGAGTGTACAGGGGTTTTCAAGATGATTGACATTATTGGCTGGGTGAGGTGCTGGGAATGCCAGGTGCTCGCTGAAAATGTTCTTGTAGAGAGAGGAAGTTAATCCTGTAATTTGGCCTTCAGGCTACCTCCAGGAGGATGGCAGTGGGTGACAGGATACTTGCAAGTGCAATATGGCACCTAGGCCCAGAACAGGGAGGGAGCGATCTTTACTCCTGATGGTCTCCAGATGAAATTGCGGGGTTTGGACTCTTATACCTTTTTCCTCCAAGCTAACTCCTGGAGGAAGTTTGCGCCCTCAGGAAGGCCTATCCTGAACGTGGGCAGAATCATCTCATTGTCTGAGACTTGAAGTGTGGAACAGTGAAGAAAGTGGGACCAGCAGCAGAGGCAAGCAGCACGGGTGCATTTGTTTCACTCTGCTTTCGATGTGGATGGGACTAAGCTGACTGAGTTCCTGTCTTCATTTCCCCGGGATGGACAATAACCTGGAACTGTGAGCTAAAATAAATTCTTCCTCCACTGAATCCCTGGACCTGAGAACTCAATGTATTAAAGATGCTAAGCGCCACTCTATGCCACTGGGGTTGTCACAGGTTAGTCAGATGGGGAACTAACTAATGACATGCTCTACAGCACCACCTAAGCACCATACTGGAGCACCTGCTTCCTCCTGAACACAACACTGAGCTTTATTAAGTCACTATATTACAAAGGCACACAGACACCCACTGACATGCAGGGTCTCCCTGCCCATCAATCGCTCCAGACAGAGCCTTGCCATTTCAAGTGCCACCCTAAATTCTTCTAATCTAATAAATAAAAAAAGCTTCACTTCATTGGAAAATATTTTTCTATAGATTTCCTGACCCTTCGAAGTTTGAAATAGGAGGAACTCCATCTGAACTCACAGAACTAAAAATGAAACTCATTTCTATACCCTTCCGTGGATGTCAGGAGAATTACCTTAAAGGTCAGACCAGAGAAGCAACTTAACTGTGATGTATGCAGGGTGTTAGTAATAACAGGCAATCTGTCTACTAGTACTTTTAGTCCAGATATTATCCCTAGGAATGATACACGACTATCCTTCTGAAGACTTTTAGGCTGCTCTCTCACCTTGCGCTTCCTTAGGGAGACTTCTGCAAGCAGATCTTTGACAAACTTCACCCTTCAAAAGTCCATAGAACAAATTAGAAGGGGAGTCACTCTGATGAGATCCTTCTCCTAGCTTTATGTGACAACCTCTTCTGAGGCACTTCAAAGCTATGCAAGGAGACTCCTAGCTATGTCAGGAAATTTCCATAACCACATTTCCAGGGCTAGGATGCAGATCTGAGAAACAGATTGCAAAAACCACAAGACCAAGAGGGAGGCAGCAGAGGCATCCATAAAATGTTCTCTTATATGATGAGAAGTTCAGACTTCCTGTATGTCAGTTTCCTCCAGCTAGAGAAAAGAGGGTTGAAATGGCCCATGCAGATGGGAATTGCCAGAAAGGACACCTTCTAATATCACTCTCTTCATAAGGGTGGCTTTTCACATCAAAGTAGCTTATCTTCAACCTCTGGCTCACAAATTAGTAAGGATATTTTTGGTTTGGTTTTCTTGGTTTTTTTTGCCTTCCTAGCTCATTTCATTGTCTTTTCTGTTATACATCTGTTTATATCAATCATGAATGAAACTTCCAGACCATGAGCTAAAATAAACCAATGATACTTTTTAAAGTGATCAGTCTTACTCTAACTTGCTATGGCATGTTTAGTTGATTTCCCTGGGAGGCTTGCTCTTCTCTGAAGGAAAAACAGGAGGAGGATTAGCTCTGGGAGAAAGGGGAGATATGGGGGAAGAAAGGGAAGAGTGCAGGGAGGGGGAAGTGTGGTTGGGTTGCAATGGAATAAATAAATAATAAAATAAAATTAGCCTGAAAAAATAATTTGGTAATATGCAGGTTTATATAATCTTGAAAATCTTCTCTGAGGTTTTGCAAACTGATTCCTTTACTCCAAATTTTAGAAAGCAAGAGGGACTGTGGATTACATATTTGCTAGTAATTATAAGTAATGGAGACAAAAGTTAGTATGCATTGTTAGAGATAATCTGGTATAGCGTCAACATATGGGTAGTTTGTGTCCAGTTGAAGGAATCACTCAGATAGAAGGCCATCAGTTGTTAGCCAACTCAGTTTAGCCTCATCCAAAGGTCAGATAGCATGAAGCCAAATGGCTTTGGGCTAATGGAGAACTGACAACATATGTGAAATCTGATTCACAGTGGTACATTTATTAAATTGTGCATACAGAAAACCAATGCCACTGTAAGGAGCGGTTAGAGTATTCGCCATTACAAGATGGCGCTGACCTCCGCTGTCGCTCTAAGGAAACTTACGGATAGTGCGGGAAAACCCCCGAAGCGCATTATGGGTGTACATGACTAATCACCGCCCACTCCCGGGGCGCGCCAATCAGTGGAGGACTCGCTGCCTCAGGGCTATATAACAGCGCCATTTTGGGGCCCCGGGGTTCCTCCTCTATCAATGGCTGAATAAAGCTGAACTGCAGACGAAGCCTGCGTGTTGCGTGTCTTCTTGCTGGCGAGAGGCGCGCGGGACATGCCACTACGCTTTCCTTCCTTTGGCAAGATGTACAATATTATTATTGTCGTTGATGTTATAGACATGTTGTTATTCTTGGTGCTATTGGTGTTGATTTGTGCTACTGGCAATAGCTCATAGGCGCTTGTGGATGCTGACCAAGTGTCCTACCTTTAAGTTACATCACCATACTTATAACTCAGCACTTTTACACAGTGTTGACAGTCTGCCTCCAAATCAGATTGCAAATATTGGTAACTGAAATTTAATTCATTTAATCTTCAGTAATAATTTCTGCTAGTAATTCATATCTTTAGTCAGGCAATAAAAGACAATATAGTTGTCCAAAATTATACAGGTTTATGTGACATCATCTATTTTAGTTATCTTTTGAAAAATAAGCTAAGCAGAATATAATCATGGAAACCATATACAATTTAAGAAGAATTTGTTAGAACTTGATACATTACATTCACTTTGGCATTAAGGATTAATCAGATTCACTTGAAGTTGACATGATGCTCAAAAATTCCAATAATCTTTATCCTTATTATTTCACACTAATTTGACTTTAGTTGGCTTTTAATTGATCTCTCCAACTATTGACCTCTAAAAGGAAAATATTCAAGGAACTCATGATGAGACCAAACGTTCTGAAAAAAGCAAATAAAACAAAACAATGCCTGCCATCTTTCTCCCCTTTGAATACACTGTATGGCTGTGCCACTTAAATCATCTATGATCCCCTGACGTCCTGGCCTTCAAATATGTCCTAACCCCATCTGTATCACTTCAGATTTATCATTCTTTACTCTCCTAAGTGATTTCTTTCATTTAGATAATTGATCTAACAATTTCCAGATAAAATATGCCACACTTCCCTGCCTCTAATCCACTCCTTACTGCATTCCTAACTCCTGGAAAGCCCTTGCGTTTTCTCTCCTCTCATTAAAGTCAAACTCTCCATGGAAATATCACTTAAATGGAATAATCCATAGTGATTTTATTCCACTCCTAATTCCTATTAAATTTATTATCTCAAATATCAATTAGCACAACTTTGAGCACTACGCTACAGTTTAAAGCCCCCATGTACAGCCTCTGTGGAAGTGTCCTAACTCTTGAAATGATTTTTCAGCAACAGTTCCTATAGTTTTATAGATATTATACTTTAATAAGAATTTTAATTTAGTTTTATAAACCATGTTTAGGAAATTGGAGGTGCATTGTATCCCACTTTTGATGAGTAGATACAAGGATTGATGCCATTATATTGTCTGTAAGAAATTAAAAATATAAATGAGTAGGTTACTACTAAATTATGAACTTTAAGATGAATGTGTGCAAACACTGAAAGAAGAGAATTATGATGAATTTTGTGACAATTCGGAGGGAAAGTATTTGGAACCTTCCTAGTGAATATGTAAATATAGTTTATCAAATAGACAAAAATCAATATTTTTTGAGTTAAGATTATTTAAAGTAAAAGAAAAAGAAAGAAGAATATTCATTGACATGGAGCCGCTCCATTCCAAGAAGTATGTACCTCTCCAAATCCTGGGGACCTCCATGAAATGTTAGTCATGTATTAATGTGGGACTACATAAAAATAAATTACACACCTTTGGGATGAGTTCACAGAACACATTGGAAACATATAGTATATATTTGTAGTGTTTTGAAGTGCTTGTAACCTTATCAGACATATATGTTCTTATGCCCCCTCCAACTGGGTTTTTCTGTGGTTATTTGCCATAATTATTATTAGAAGCAGAAATAATTCAAAGACAGCTATATTACCATACCCATACACCAGCATGGGTGACAGCTCACAAAACCTAATCTGGAGGCCACTGTACAACTTGTACACTGCTCAACAGGTTGGAGAGTGTCTTTTTCCTGTGCTTCAGTTAACCTGAAACCCATTTTGCTAGCTTAGCAGGTCTCTGCCTCATTCAGGAAGCTGGGATGAGAAGAGAGTATTCCTTGTAGTTTGGCTTGATAGTACAAACTATGGCCAGTGCATAGGGTTTAGTGAAGACACAACTCTATCTTTAAAAGTGTGAGGGGTCACTCAAGCTCAGATACTGAAAGAAAAAAGTGACTCACAGTAGTGACAGTTCAAAAAGGAAAGAACAAAGAAATGTTCATGCATGTATTTTAGATTAGATTTAGGGCTTCAGTTCATTTTCAGAATCTTAAAAATATTTGCACATATAGATTCTCTATACATACACTGTTGTTCAGTTTACCCTGGCAAATTGTATCTACATACATATATGTTTCTAGCTAACACATAGCAATTCACTTGAAGACCTTTTAAATATAAACTAAAAGGTTTCTAAGAAAACATTAACAGTTTAGTCACTCTTTAATTAAAAGCAAAAACAAAATACAGAGCTAATTGCTGTAGGTACAACAATGTTTTAAATGGCTGTGAATGTAAAGCCAACACATGAACTACATTTCATAGATTCTGGAAAAATCACTGAAAGATATAAAGAAAACATATATGCTAACATCACTCTAGAACTGGAGCAAATACAAGGAGGAAGTAAATGACTGTGTATATTTAACGTCAAAATATTTGGTGGAAAAATTACAAGAAACTCTCTGAAACACTGATATTGAAAAGTAAAGGGAAGATATTGAACTATATAAACATGAAGATAGGTTGCTTTTTATGAGCCAGTGAGTTTATAAGTTATATGTCAATATACAAGTTTTAATGTGTGCAGCAGCAATACTGTGACTCCAGAGACTGACTACCAGTGTAGAAACTTGTAAAAGTCTTAAGACATTTGACATAGAAAATAAATACTGGATGACATTCCTATAAACAGTGGGAAACTTGAATTTGAGAATGTATATGTTGAGTAACTCAAGTTTTATTTCTCTCTCTGAACATCTACAAATGGTAAGAAATGGGTTGATGTATTGATTTTGAAGTCACAAATAAATCTTATAAAGTCGGCATATTCACCACCACTGAGTCTGTGAGTAATGTGGATTAACTGTATAAAATGCTAGAAAATATGCAAGATTTATAGCAGGCATAGTGTATCACACAATTTCAATGTGGAACATTCTTTAAGAAGTGATTCTTCCCCATTCATTACGAACACTGTAGATTGCTGTGATGTTTTTCATTCATTAGAGAAGAATTCAGATTGAATACTTTCATCAATATAAGAGGCATTCATTTCAGTATGAAGATTTGTAATCAAAAGTTTTATACTGGTAGATTATCAAAGACTTACAACCGTAAAATCTATGACTATTTCTTTGATTACTTGAAATAGTATGCCTTTTATTACCAGAATTTTAATAACTGGTCATTAGAAATTGAGCAAGTAGTTACTCAAAATGACATAGAATAATAACTTACCACATACTGTAAAGATTGAACAACCTATCAAGTTTTACCCTATAGGTTTAGTTCATGGGTTACTAAATCATTTCTCCATTACTCTTTCAATTAAAATAATGTTTTTAATTTATATTCACAAAACTTTTAAATACCTTGAGCATATTAAATATTTACAAAAATTATAAGTCAAGGTTGCTAATTATATATTTAAGATTTATAAATATTATATTCCTAAATCTAATCACATCATTTAATTTATATGGTATATTAAACATGGAACTTATAATTTAAATATGTAAACTATGTAATAACATATGGATAAGAAATGAAAATCAAGCTTGAGGCTTTGTCTTTCTACTTTTTGAACATTTAATTTTGATTTCAGGTATAATTAAATGTAATATCCCAGCAGTCTTTTAAATTGTATCATAGAATTTTTGGCTGTTAAAACCACTATTAAAAATCTAATAGGAGAGCAAATCTGAGCTATGAACTAAAGCCTGCGTGATATATTGTGAACATGAATATGAAATCAGACTAATAACAGGTGATCATGGAGTAGAAGAGTTTTATATACTAGCAAGTTCTAAGAAATCATACTTTGCCTCACATGATTTATTTTCAGCACACAAATTTATAAAAGTGGTAAAATAAGATTTTATCCTTAATATTTCATCCTATACATGTAAATTATATGTGACTAGAATGTAATAGTAAACTAAATTCTAAAGCTTAACTTTTTTTTTCAGTATCTAATATTTGAAGTTAATTCAGTTATCAGGAAAATAATGATCTCTTTAGACACACTGACACTTGCAATGTGATTACCCTCTCTGTAACTTGATTCATATCTTCTGCCTCTACAACGATTATGTCTGTAAAGGGTAAAAATGGATGTTAAAAGCCTCTGACAGTTATGCTGAACTTGTTATTTCTCCTTTAGTGTTTTAAAATAATGGATTCAATTAGCATCTTTGTGCTAGGTTTTATGAAACAATTGTTAGCATTTCATCAAGATGCTTATAAAATGAATTTATTTTTTAAGAGAATCTCTTCTTGTCTTTGAACACATTGAAAGCAAAATAAAAAAAAAAACCCACAAAATTAAGAGATAAATAAAGGAGCTGCAATCTTAGGAGCAGTGCTTTATATTCATATTAAGCATATAAATACGAATGAGGTTTTTGTACAACGTCACAATTCACTGGCTCTCAGCACAATTTTACCACCAATTTTATGCAGTATGAATGACCGACATACATTACTAATACATTTGTGGTTTCTAAGATAATGTTATTATTTTCAGAGATGTAGTTTTAAAGGCAAATATTCTTCACATTCATTTGTAATAGCTGATATTTTATGAGCATAATTTCAATGAGAAAAGTGGCTTAACACCTCAATGGATATCACATACATTTACATCAGATTCTATTTGCATTTGTCACTTTGGCAAAAACAACAGCTAGCTGATTTTTTCATAACCCTCTATAAATAAAGATTGGTTTTCAAAGCTTCAATAAACATTGCACTTTTTTTTGTAAGCAGGATGCCAATTTTATAAGCCATAAAGTTTAATAGCAGGTTTACTTATTAATAAATTGAAAGACCTTGGGGAGCAAATATTCTTAAATGAGGATGAAAAATATGACCATAGTGAAAGGATTATCTATAATTTACAACAATTATCACTTTGAAATATAATGTTTTATGGGCTATAACTAGCAAAAAATTACGAGTATAAAAGTTTGTCAGTTTTATTTGTGGAAATGATTATATTAAGTTTCAAAGAAAATTTTAAACTTTATAATTAACATTTATTTTTAATTAGCATCACTGTGGCTGTTAGGAAAAATGAAGACCTAGAGAGAGTTCAAAATGATATGAACTATCCCACTGTAATTACCACAACTCCCAGCAGGCTTTCCCTCGTCTGATTAACACCACAGCAGGGTGGAAGATCCAACACACAGTTAACTGCCATGAGCATTAGAAAAATAACAAGGCAGAGAAGACTCAGAGGAGAATTCCCCTAATGTTGAAAATTTAGAATCCAAACTTCTTCATATTGCCAAGAGCAAACTCTTGAGTTCTGAACATTTCTAAGAAAGGTAAACTAATGATGGCATTAACATAAAACAAACAAACAAACAACAACCTTAAAACATTCAAATTGAGTATGTCAGTGAAGTGTCGGTGACAGAAACCAAATTCTTTCTTGTCATTGCAAGGAAATAATTTAACAAAATTTTTTTTTCTCCAATGGTTCTTTTCTACCACTACTCAAACAAAACATAGGCCGAAAACTTGCTCACATTTTTATAGTCATGGATATAATCATTCTAAGTAGATCTGAGGTTTTTTATAGATGCCTAGATGACCATATGTACCTATGTTTATGTAATAAAATCTCCTGTGTCACACTGAGTAGTCACAGCCATAGTGCTTTGACCAGGACAACATAAATTAGACCAAGTTAGTTTAAGCGTCATTCCGCAGGATGATTTTTAATGTTTCCAATGATACTGGTTTTGTTTCTTATTTTGAGAACCATATTTGTTACTGAATATTCTCTGATTTGATTTCCTATGACAGTTTATTTTATTTCTAAGATTGAAAATTCAATGCAAATTTTCAGAAGTTCTGATAAGTATATGATGGCAGGTGCAAACTGGGTTTGACCAGTAATGATAAATACTCAAGAAATTTTCAAGTTCCATCCATTTGTCTGCTAATTTCATGAAGTCATTGTTTTTAATAGCTGAGTAGTACTCCATTGTGTAAATGTACCACATTTTCTGTACCCATTCCTCTGCTGAGGGACATCTGGGTTGTTTCCAGCTTCTGGCTATTATAAATATGGTTGCTATGAACATAGTGGAGCATGTGTCTTTATTAGATGTTGGAGCATCTTCTGGGTATATGCCCAAGAGAAGTATAGCTGGGTCCTCAGGTAGTATTATGTCCATTTTTCTGAGGGTC
>JAPYYD010007375.1:0-10323 GCA_028551405.1 Uromys caudimaculatus
TGGTACAACCACTCTGGAAATCAGTTTGGCGGACCCTCAGAAAAATGGACATAATACTACCTGAGGACCCACCTATACCTCTCCTGGGCATATATCCAGAAGATGCTCCAACATGTAATAAAGACACATGCTCCACTATGTTCATAGCAGCCATATTTATAATAGCAAGAAGCTGGAAACAACCCAGATGTCCCTCAACAGAGGAATGGATACAGAAAATGTGGTACATCTACACAATGAAGTACTACTCAGCTATTAAAAACAATGACTTAATGAAATTTGCAGGTAAATGGATGGAACTTGGAAATATCATCCCGAGCGAGGTAACTCAGTCACAAAAGAACGAACATGGTATGGACTCACTGATAAGCGGATATTAGCCCAAAAGTTCAGAATGCCCAAGTTCCGCTTTACAGTAACCGCTGGACTGAGAGTAAGGTCCCAGATGGAGGAGTTGGAGAAGGGACTGAAGGAGCTGAGGGAGTTTGCAGTCCCATGGAGGGAGCAACAGCATCAACGGGCCTGACCGCTCCCCCCCCCCAGTCGTCCTGGAGTTTGGACCACCAACCAAAGGATACACATCAAGTGACCCATGGGGGGAAAAATTGTTTTTCTAGATGCCATCTCTAACATATACATTTTATTTTGTTCCTGAATGCAGTTCTCAAAAGATAGATTTCATTTAGTTTTGTTTAATAGAGGAATTAGAGAGTGAGAGTGAGAGCAGGTACCAAGAGAGTGTCTAGATGGAAAGAAAGCTATTATTCTGCTATTTAGTTTATTATCTACAGAGTTTATAGATGAATGGATCTTTACGTTATCGTTTCTATCATTTGTTTTAAGTGGCCATCACAAAATCGTCTTCATATAAGACATGATTCCTTTAGTTAAACTTGCATAGCAATTTATCATCAATTTCCAATAATCCAACAGCAGCAGCAGCAGCAGCAGCAACAACAACAACAAACAATATATAAAGTGCAACAACTGAGGAGACACTTTACTGGGCATTATTTGTAGTAAAAATGCAGAAAACACACAAAGTAAAGCTTTTATTGATCTTTCTATTCCCATCTCTTATATTTCCTTGTACATAGTTTAATGTTCCACCAGTAGTTCAGAACTGAATTGGATAACCCTTTTAGGAAGCCATGCATCTTTACAGTTTTTGGAGCTATCAAGAATAATCTGCATCCAATGAGGATTCCTGGAAAGAAGCTATGTCAGCATAGACTGATTGAATCCTACTGAAGGGATGTGATGAGGTTGGAATATTGCAGAATTAGAGGATAATTACCTTATCGTGGGCTAGCCTTGGGCCCCTGAATACATTATTTGCCAACCTCTGTGTAAAACCTAACATTTTGTGACTAATAGATAAAAACCTTTTGGAACCAATTAACTTAGCAGAGCACTTGCTACCATCAACAAAAATTGTTCAGAATGTTATCAGATAGTTAAGACTTATTGAAACCTCCCCTACACCTTTTTGTAGTCACCTCTCTGTTGTATCAAGCAATATGTTTTAAACCATCCTTTCCTTGTTCTTTAAAACTAAAAAGCTTCATGAAACTCCTTCTGAATTGGAACATGAAATTCAGGATAAAGTAACTTTGTCTTTTCAGGTTATAGTCAGTCAAAATGACTCCAAAATGAGAGCTGTGGTTTCTGTTATTGTTATTAATGTTTGCATTGACTATATAGTGATCACTAATGTTACTCCTGTAAATTTAAAATACTTATTTAACTGCTTTGAATAGGTCATAATCCAATGTATGTATGGTATTGATCAGTCTGTACATAGAAAACATAGCCCTCTTCCCTACTGTTGCTATTCAATAGAGATTTTCTATAGGTATTTTCAAGTCTCATTTGTTTCCTGATATGGGAAGAAGTCTAGCAGGCAGATTTTTAAGAGTGACTGGAATCAGTCAATTCTTCTGTATCCTGTTCACATGCTGTTTCTTTGCTTATTGAAGATTTGTTTTCAATATCCTCAATAATATGTGATTTCTTCTTGTCATTTTTGCTTAATTATTTTTGGGAGCTCTGGGGTTTTTGGGGGATGAATATATTTCATAATTGCCATATTTACATAATATATTTATTATTTTGCCATTATGAAATATTCTTTAAACTATGAAAAATATGACCATTATGCAGATGAAAAAACAAGATCATGGAGGATTAGTGAATTCCTACAACTGTAATTTCACCTAGACATTTTAGGTCACCATTTTCATATATTCTCTTTTCATATTGTATTATGCAGAGTGCTAATTCAAACCACACAACCCAACAACCACAAAGGATTCAATGTGGATGTTGATCTCAAAATTATTGATGTATTATATGATTTCTGTTTTCGAAAACCTTAGAAACATGAACATACTGAATTACAAAATTATGTTTTAATCACCTGTCATTTAGAATGGCTGTACTTAATTACACAGCTGTATTTATTTGCATCATCCCCACTAAATACAGCAGAGCTTTAGCAAGAGAAAAATGAAATGAAGAAACTGTAGTCACACATAAACAATGAGACAGGAAATAAAAATAGAGCAAAGCCAGAAAAGGAAATGTCTTGGAATGCAAAATATATTTTAGTTCTCAGTACAAAATATTTGAGGTATATTTTCCCTATTAGTTTTAGCATCAAATTCCTTTGCAATAAAAGCCCTTTGCTATGATTAAGTTCATAGTTATTTCTTTATTTTACCTTTTTTTTCCCTCTTGTAATTCAAGGGAATTGCTGTCCTTACTCTACTTTATGGGGATATTAAATTGTGCTTCAGTTAGCACTTCAACTCATTGTATTGTATTGTTTGGGTAACTAACATGCCTTTGAGACATGAGGTTTACAAATGATAATAGCCAAATTACATTTACCAGATAGTCCTAGTGCGGATAATCAACTTGAAGTTATGCCTGCAGACAGGTGCCTTTCACATATGTATGACACTCCCAGCGTCTATCTGGGTAGCTCCTGAATAATTTACTTTTATGGCTTTCAGTTTCAATTGGATTTTATCAGTCTAATGGCTTGGAAAATGGTTATGGTTAACAATAATTCAGAACTGACCTTTTCAAATTATCTTCTTTTTCACTGGATTCACCAGCAAGAATTCTAATTGAAGTTGTCAGCAACAAAAATATGTGCACTAGCAGCTGCTGAGTTACATTTTATTACTATTGTTATTACACTAGATAAATATTTAAGTAGTTAAGAAAAGCATGGCACCAGAACAAAGCCATCCATAGAAATATATCAGTTTATTTATACAAAAATGTACAAATTAATTGTTAGTTTAAAAAGAGCCTATGAAAAAATCATAAATAAAAGTCTTGTGATGTGACAGGTGCTGAGTCTGCTGGGATATAATACGAATATAAGGAGGTTTGGAGTTTTATATAGAAATTGGAAAAATCATCCACAGTTCAAATCTAAAACGTGTCTCCCTGTAGGACTTAAATAATGTATTACAAAGTAGTTAAGCCAATGCTAGCTACCTTCCATGTGTTGCTGGCAGTAGAAGAGAAACAAAAGGGGGGTGGAGAGGGCCTGGGTAAATGAGAAGGAAGAGCCCACAATAGCAGGCAGTAGCTGCAGACATTCGTAAAGGAATTAAATGTTTCTTTCTGAGAATTGAATATGATTTATAATATAAAATAAAAATACCCTTTTGAAACTGCATGTTTTGATTCCTAAAATGGTTATAGTACATAAAATATCTTGGGTCCTTATTATTAGTATTTTATACCCATACTGATTTCAGTTGCAGATATTGCAGAAGATTGGTTTTTAATGCATTTATTTGAAATATCAAACTTGTATTATTAGCAAACATAAACACTTTTTACAAGGATGCTACCGCTTTATTTGTACATTTTACCCTCTGCTTTATCAATTATTTTCGAAGTCCCAGCATCAAACCCAGGTCTTAAGCATCCTAGGCAGATATTATACCACTGAGTCACATACTTACCCAATGTCCTCTGCTTAAAATGAAGTAACACTTTGGGTGGATATACTACATTTCCCTCAGAATATGTTTGCCATCACTACTTGTTTTTTTTTCTCTTTAGGCATTACAGAATTCTAAGATCTAGAAGCTGGCCACTTTGCATTGATGTATTTGAAAGCTGTCTCTACACTTTGAAATTGGCTGCTTTGTGTGAAAACTCTTACTTGTCAACTCTCTTATGACAAGTATTTCTCATGTGAAGAGTTGCTGATCTGATACTGGCTTCCTGAAAAGTCCACCAAACACAGACACGTCTTTCTTTTGTAGCAGATATTTCTATCAGCATCAGTGAAGGTGCTTTTTCCCCCTAAAAATCTCTCTTGCCATTAAAGAGACTGAACTTTGGCCAGAACGTGCAGCCAAATTAATAAGATGCTTTTGGCTGGATAATTGTATGTCCTCTTAACACACTCTAAAATCATCTAAGGAAGGGAACCTTAGATGAGAAAATGCCTCCCTAAGATTGGACTGAAGGTAAGCATGTAAGGCATTTTCTTAATTAGTGATTGGTGGAGAAAGTTCCAGCCAAAATTGGAGGGATCACCTCTGGACTGGTGGCCCCAGATTCTATAAGAAGGTAGACTGAACAAGCCACAAGTAGCAAGGCAGTAAGCAGCACCACTTCAAGGCCTATATGTCAGCTCCCACATCTAGGTTCCAGCCCTGTTTGACTTCCTGTCCCCTCTTCCTTCAATGATGGACTAGAGTGTAGAAACACAAACCAGATAGACCCTTCTTCCTTAACTTGCTTTGTAGTCATGTTGTTTCTTAAGCATGGTGTTTGACAGCAATATTTACCTTAACTAAGGCATGTCGTGATATCACTGAAGACTGTATACTCAATCTGCCACCCTACTGTGTACTTAGCCAGTTTTAAGATTCATTTGACATGAAGAAAACCAACCTTACAATGCTTTGGATTTCATAAATAATCAGCTTTTACAATCTAAATGAAATTTGTAGCTTTAATCTTAAATTATGTAATATTCTTTGCCACTGATATATAAACTACAGACAGAGAGATGAAACAGCAACTAAAGTACAGAATTTAGATGTGAGTTTGATCTTGTTCTAAGCTATTCCAAGAAGAAGTCTCTTTCTTTATTCCTTAAAGTGACAGGTCATCAACAGCACAAACTCATGCCTCCTACTGCACACACTACTTACTAATAGTTTCAGGTCTTCCAGTCCTAATACAGAATATGAAAATCCAAGATAATTGTATAAGAGCAGTTTGTAAACATGATAGATGATATTTGAGAGCATCTATTGAGTTGGGTGGTGTGATGCTAAGAAGATAACAAGTATTCAAAAATCAGGCAAACACAGAAACGTGCTTTTATGACAGACACCTGGAGAACTCTCATCACCCACATGGGATAGAAGGTTAGATTAGCAGAACTTCGAGAAGGAGTCTCACTTATATTTCCCCTTCCAGAATTTACCAAATCTGGAGCCTGTTTGATGACCAACCTGGGCAGTCCTATCTGGTGTCTCTAACTTCTTTCCCAAATACAAATGCCAATCACAACCTGCTAACTCAGCAGCACAACCAGTGAGCAGCAAACACACCCTTGCTTCATTGAAGCCATTGTGAACTATTATCATTTGCATGCAGATATGATCCGACAGTGCTGCCACTTTAGGAAGCAACTGTAGAGAAATGAGGCACAAATTAAAAGCCAACCAACACAAGTTTTACACAATGGGTATTTCATTATAAATTATGAGGAAAATCATTATGCTAATTTACTGCAGTTTATATAGATTGGATAGCTGTGCTAAGATTTACATTGGTCAAGTTTTATTTTAGCAATTGGACTGAATAAAATGGCATAAATGGGAGCCAAAATTCTGAATTCCCATTTAAAAATGATTTCTTCTGCTAATTGTTTTCATGTTCTCAATAATTCACCACTATAAAGCAGTGAGCTCATTGAATTATACAGATGTAATTAGGTTGTTCCTTTAAAATATTTTATGTCTCAGTACTTTTATGACTCCAAAATCCTTTATATTGGTTTTCTATAAATCTCTCTTTGGATGAGTTTGCATTCGAGCTTAGAAAATGAAATTGATTTAAAAATATATATTCTTTACCCCAAATTTAAAAGTTAAAATAAAACAGTATTTTATCTTTTAATCAATGTTTGAAGATACAAAACCAGGAAGATTTTTGAGAATGATTGGATTTATGTAGATTGTCAATGAGTGTGTCACTATTATGATTATTTAGGCTAGCTAGGAAATTGCAATAAATATAGATTATAGACATTTATAAAATTTTCTGGAAACCAAAGTGTTTCAAATACTATCATAATAGGAATTTTAAATATATCTGGCCAGGATGGTGCACAACTTTGATTGCAGTATTATGGAGGCAAAGGCAGGTGAATCTTTGTAATTTCAAGGCCACCTGGTCTACACAGTAAATTTGAGGATAGCTAAGGCTACACAGATATCCTATTTCAGAACCACACAAACAACTTTGAATGATTTTACATACTGTAAATGTTATACACACGTCCTATGTCGAAACAGATTCTCAAAGCTCCTCTTTTGGTTTCTATACACTAAAGTTATGTATGTCAGATGTTGGGTTGATGAAGATCTTTTCCTAGTCTGTATGCTGTTGTTTTGTCCTATTAACAGTGTCCTTTGCTTTATAGGTTTTCAGTTTCATTAGATCCCATTTATAAGTTATTGGTCTTAGTGGCTGTGCTATTGGTGTTCTGTTTAGGAAGTTGTCTACAATGGCAATGCATTCAAGATTATTCCCCACCTGCTTTTCCATCACGTTGAGTGTACCTGGTTTTATGTTGAGATCTTTGATCTACTTGGACTTGAGTTTTGTGCATTGTGATAGTTATGAGACTATATATATATTCATCTGCATACTAATATTCAGTTATACCAGCACTATTTGTTGAAGATGCTTTATTTTTACACTATATATTTCTGCTTTCTTTATATTAAATTAGGTACCCATAGGTGTGTAGATTTATGTCTGGATCAGTGATTCTATTCCATTGATAAACATGTCTGCTTTTAATGCCAATTCATTGCATTTTTTATGACTACAGAGTTTGAGATCAGGGATGGTGATATCTCCAGAGGTTCTTGAATTGTACAGGATTGTTTCAAATGTCCTGGGTTTTTTGCTTTTTCATATGAATTTGAGTATTCTTTTTTAAAGATCTAGTATCCAAAGTATTTAAAGAAGTAAAAAAAAAAAATAGGTATCTTCAGACTATATAATCAAAATTAAAAAAAAATATACAGTTCTACACAAATTCTCAACAGAACACTCTCAAATAGCCATGAAATACTTAAAGAAATGTTCAACATCCTTAGCCACCACAAAAATGCAAATCAAAATGACTTTGAGATTCTTTCTCTCACCTGTCAGAAATGGATAAGATAAAAAACACACATGACAGCTCATGCTGATGAGTTTGGACAGCAAGGGGAAACACCCCTCTACTGTTGGTGAGAATACAAACTTGTATATCTACTTTAGAAATCAATATGGTGATTTCTCAGAAAATTGGAAATTGATCTACATCAAGACCCAGCTATATCCCTCATGGGCATATTCCTTAAGGAAAATTACACTTACTCAACTATGTTCATAGCAGCTTTATTCATAATAGCCAGATAGTAGAAACAACCCAGATGTCTCTAAACCAAAATAATAACAACAAAAACAAACAAACAAACAAAAAACATGAAAAAGAAAGAAAGAAGGAAAATGTGGTACATTTTCACAATGGAGTATTACTTAGCTGTTAAAAGCAATCATGTCATGAAAATTTCAGGCAATGAATGGTACTGAAAAATAAAATCATTCTGAGGGAGGTAACCCATCCTTAGAAAGGCAAACATAGTATGTACTCACTTATAAGTGGATATCAACTATAAAGTTAAATTCAATTGTGCTACGGTCCACAGTACCAGAGAGGTTAAGTAACAAGGAGGGCTTAAGAGAGACCACAAAGTTCCCTAGGGAAAGGGGAAATAGATGATATTTGGAGGTGGCAGGTGGGAAAAGGAGAAATCAGTTGGGGAGGAGAGGGAGAGAGAAAATACTAGGAGAAATGGCTAGAATTTGGGGGCATTTCAGGGTGAGATGGAAAACCACTGCCATGTAATCTCTATGGAATCTATAAGAGCTACCACAGCAAAGACTCTTATTAATGGTGGAGACTGGCCTGAACTGACCATCTTCTGTAACCAGTCAAGTGGAAGGATTGGGACACCAACCCAGTCACAAAACCTTTGATATACAGATTGTCCTCCCTGCAGAATGTGCTGGTAACTGAGCCTAGCAGAATTGTTTAACTGATGGGAACAGACACAAAGTACCACACCCGTACATCAGGCAGAACTCAGGCAGTCCTGTGGAGGATGGAGCGCGATGACTGGAGAAACCAGAGAGGTCAGGGATACACCAGAAGAACATGGTCCACAGAATCAACTGAATGGGACTCATGAGAACTTGCAGAGATCAGGGAGACTATAGGGGTCTGACCTAGTAGGTCTTCTATATATATGTTAGGGCTGAGTAGTTTGCAGTTTTTGTTGAAATCTCAACAGTAGGAGTGAGGGCTGTTCCTGACTCTTTACCTACTTGTGGGACCCCTTTTCTTCTACTGGGTTACCCTGTCCAGCCTGGAAGTGATGGTATGTGCCTGGTCTTATTGTTGCCTGTTATACTGTTTAGTTGATGCTTCTTGGAGGATCGCTCTTCTGATCTGGGGGCCCAGAGGAAGCAAGCAGGGTATAGGAGAAGGGCTAGTAGGAGGGGAGGGAGGTGAAATGACAGTTTTGATGTAATATGTGAGAGAAGAATAACCATTAAAAAATTAAAAACTGTCTGTTCTATTCCAGTTTCCTGCAAATGTTTCCAGTACAGGATGCATCAAAGCATCCCCAAGGACAGAATTACAGATAGGTGTTCTTTATAATTGGTGCTATACACTTAAAAGTAAGGACTCTGTCCACCTCCAGTCAAAACAGAGCCAACATTGTATATAATTTCTTCCATAAACTTGGAGAAAGTTAAACAATATATTTTCTCCAAATGATGCTAATGTCTGTTCTTCTAACTTGTTGGTATCTCACACAACTTTTGTATCTTCTACTATTCTTTCCTGTGTTCATCCAGATGATCAGACACACATGCATTTTGCCAGACTTCAAGCTTAGCACTCCCTACATTTTGATAATATATGGGATTCATAACATCATTGTGTAAAATCAAATTTCTCAGTTTTAGTAAGTCCTCAGTTCTGCTTCTTACCAACCATAGCAATTCAATTACTATACTTCATTGCAAGTTAAGGCCAAAGTAAAAATGACTTGGGGTTCTAAGATCAAAATAAATATATTCTGGCCCAAGATAAGTCAATTTAATAAAAAGTAGAACATTTGTATATTCTTGACAGCTGGACCCAGGCTTATATGTCTGGGTTTGAGAGGACACAACTGTAAGTTGTTTCAAAATTCACATTTTTATGACATAAGCTTTAATTGATATTTCCTAACTATTTTATGCTTAGCATTTTATGAATTATTTCAGTCACACCTATTCTTTATTTTTATGATCATAGTGATATATCATCTACTATTTAAGTAATATAGTAACATTTCAAATGTTCTATGACTGTACTATTTGTTTTGTGAATGTCATAAAATGTATTTAGTAGAGGATAACAAATAGCTTATAATGTATAAATTATGATAATCATTCGCCATTTTAATTTCTTCTGTAATAACTTTACTTAATATTTTATTAATAGAGTCTTATACATTTCCTTTTGTTAGAGAAGGTGGTTTTCCTTTGACAACCATTTCTGTACGTTGTTCTTGATGTGTGGGTCTTGTGAGTGTGTGAGCCTATAGGAAATCATTTATGATGTTCAACTTCCAGAATCTTCATTGGAATTATACAATGTCCTCTCAGAAGAAGATGCTTGAAGGAAAAGATAAAACTCTGTATGATATTCTGCCTTGTAAGCAGATACTACAGTTCACTTTCCCCAAGCTTTCTATCACTGATGTTACAAGGTTTTAGTTTTTCAGGCCCTTCAGGAGGATTTTCAAATTATTATTACTATTAAGAATTTTTATCATCCACTAGTTCAGACCACTAACCAAAGAATACACATCTATTGACCCATGGTTTGGACTACATATGAGGCAGAAGAATCACCTCGATGGCCATCAGGGAGAAAGGAGAGGACTTTGGGCCTGAGGGTGCTAGAGGCCCCAGTAAAGGGGAATGTCAAGGTGG
>JAPYYD010007376.1:0-10323 GCA_028551405.1 Uromys caudimaculatus
TCTTTATTGTTTCTATTTCTGTTTTTAGCTCCTGGGTAGTTTTGTGTATTTCCTTTGTCTGTTTGATTGTGTTTTCTTGAAATTCTGCCTGTTTCATTGAGTTTTCCTGTAATTCTTTAATGGATTTTTTAATTTCCTCTTGAAAGGCTTCTCGTTGTTTATCTCCGTTCTCTTGTATTTCTTTAAGGGTGTTATTCATTTCTTTCTTAACGTCTTCTATCATCATCATGAGAAATGATTTTGAATCTGCGTCTTGCTTTTCTGGTGTGTTGGGGTATCCAGGGCTTCCTGTGGTGGGAGAGCTGGGTTCTGAGGGTGTGGAGTTCTCTTGGTTTCTGTTCTTTATGTTCTTACCCTTGCCTTTTGCCATCTTGTTGACTCTGATGTTAGCTGATCTTACTCTGTCCAGTTGTGACTTGCCCCTCCTGCAGGCCTCCCTGTCAGTACTCCTTGAAGACCAGCTCTCTCTGAGAGGTGTTTGGGTTTGGAGAATTGTCCCTCAGGGTCTGCTCTGGGGTGCAGAATGGAATCAGAAGGATCTTGTCCCCAGCTGTCCCTTGGTTCCTATGCCCTGAAGGCTCTGTAAAGGTCTCTCTTGATCCAGAAGTGGTGGTTTTGCCTGTGCTCAATGGTGTGTCAGCACTTCTGGGATTCCCTGTTCTCGTGGAGCCTTGTGTCCCAGGCTGAGGTCCCCAGGCACAGGCCCGTGGTGGCCCTGAAAGAGGTCTCCACCCACAGGTGAAAACCGGAAGTTTTGGAGTTTTTCTGTCCCCGGGTTCTCAGGCCCCAGATCCTGGCAGATCCGTGCGGGTCTGGGTGAGAGGTGCTGCTCCCCTCAACCCCACTCACGGCCATTCCAAGCTCCTGGGAGACCACCCCTCTCCAGTGCTCATTGGCTACTGACTCCTGGCGGCCCAGGCAAAGGTTTCCACCCGCAGGTGAAATCCGGAAG
The DNA here is from genome assembly GCA_028551405.1 of Uromys caudimaculatus. Taxonomy (NCBI): domain Eukaryota; kingdom Metazoa; phylum Chordata; class Mammalia; order Rodentia; family Muridae; genus Uromys; species Uromys caudimaculatus. The sequence goes on from JAPYYD010007376.1 coordinate 953, forward strand.
TTTTGGAGTTTTTCTGTCCCCGGGTTCTCAGGCCCCAGATCCCGGCAGATCCGGGCGGGTCTGGGTGAGAGGTGCTGCTCCCCTCAACCCCACTCACGGCCCTTCCAAGCTCCTGGGAGGTTACCTTTCTCTTACCTAACTTTGTTATTGTACTACCTTCTATAATTAGCATTCTGAAAATAATAGAAATTAATGAAAGCCTATTAATCATCTACATTTGTGACATTCCTCTAAAAATAAAGTGCATATGCCAGATGTTTGAGGGTTACTGGTGAATTTAATACATAAATAGACCACTGCCAGAAAGGGAAGGAGCTCGCAAAAATGCCCGCAGAACTTCTTGGTCACAGTCCTGCATTTGGCCTTTCATTGGCAAAACCAATTCAATCAGATTGAAATGGACAATAGGAAATGTAGAGAGGGTTTAATGCAGTGTGTCAGTGGACAGGAAACAGTTCATTCTGAGTCTGTACTTACTTCAAAGAACAAATTGTCAATCAGAGTCCAATTCCAGAACCGTGGAAGGAAGCTGAAATGCCATCTCTACAAATCTACAGAAACTAACATGTCCTTTTGAGAACAATCATCATAGCACAAATCCCATGAGATCTAAGAGCCCAGAAATGTAAATCTGAATGTCACAGGGACATTCACACTCTATAAAAGTCATCTCTAAAAACACCAATCCCAAATGACAGAGATATACTTGAAAAGGTGAAGGTCAGACTTCAGCTCTCCATAATTAGTATTTTCAAGACAGGGAAGGTGAAAATTGGGCAAGACATAGAAGCTTCAGGAAGGGGACAGGAGTTCTCTCCAGATCTATCTGGACTTAAACCAGCAGTTCTCAACCTGTGCGTTTCAACCTCCACAAGGGTTGTATATTGGATAGTTACATTATGATTCATAACTGCAGCAAAATTACAATTATAACAATGAAATAAATTTATGATTGGGGGGTCACCACAACATGAGGAGCTGTACTAAAAAGTTACAGCATTAAAAAGGTTGTGAACCCACAAAGCTCAAGGTGAAGACTGCATTGTGAATATACTAAGAGTTTAGTTGAAAAAAATCTTTAAATAGGAAAGTGCCCTACTGGCCTAGCAGACTCTGATGCCCAGTATTTCTAAACTATTGATGCCAAGAAGTAAAAACACGAGCTATAGCTTTAATCCCCAAGTGAGACCCTGACAATAAAGAGAGAGAGCTTTCCCTTCAGATTCGAATGATGGTATCTGTACTTACAAATCCATAGGATATCAGGACTGGTTATTTTCTCCAATCACAAATCTCCATGAAGATGATATAAAATAAAGTATATAAAAGTGTTCTGTAAAATAGCATATTCTCAGATAAATTCTTCTATTAGTATCTCCTTTTCCCCTTAAGAATAAACAGTTGGGCAGGGCAGACAGCTCAGCCAGAAGGGTGATCTCAAGGCAAGGATAAGGACTCGTGGTTAGTTTCCATAACACATACCAAAAAAACAGTTGGACATGGTGGCATGAGCTTATAATCCTAGCACTGAGGAGGCAGCAGCATGTGGATCTGTTTGGACTGACTGACCAGCCAATCTACCCTCTTACTGAGATTGTAAGTAAGAGATTGTAACTCAAAAAGGGGTGTGGGGACTGAAATGCAAAGTTGACTTTACTTAGGAGTATGGACCTCAATGCTGACTTTACTTGGGAGTATGGATCTCCATCAAATTGGGGCAAATTCATACAGTTTAAATAATGCATCCTTCTAGACGGGAGATTGGAAGCCTACAGGAGTGGCTAAGTATCACTGTGCTTCACTATCACACTTCAGTACCATCAGTTGTGTGTGTGTGTATATATTTCATATCTGCTTTCAAACAAATAAACTATTCACAAAAGCATCAATTCATATTACCCCAATTTCCCTCTTTCTCTAGATACTCATGACTTGGGGAAGACTGAAAATATTCACACTATTCTGAGCTCTATATCATTCCTCTTTTAAAGATTCAGCAATTTTCCCTGCTCTCTGAGCCCTCTGAGACAGCCAGATGCCCTGCTATCCCCAGAAGACCTCCATTCTCCCACCACCTCTCAGCCCACCTTCATCATACCTGCTGATCTGGAACCATACAGCCCCAGGGGACCCACCAGGATCACCAAGGGTAAGTCCCTTCCCAATATCTGTTACAACAGGAACATCCAGGATTTAAAGCCATCCAGATGGCTAAATGTCCTCAAAAGAACACAATCAACAAAAGCCAGGACAATACGACACCTTCAGCAGACTACACTATTACAGCAAGGCCTGGCTATCCTAACACATCCAGAGCACAAAAAAAAAGACCTTAATTCCAATCTTAAAAAGATGATAGAGGCCTTTAAAGAGGAAATGAGTAAATCCCTTAAAGAAATACAAGAAAGTACAATCAAACAGGTAGAGGCCATTAAAGAGGAAGTGAATAAATTCCTTGAAGAAAATCGGGAAAATACAATTAAACAGATAAAGGATATAAATAAAACTGTTCAAGACCTGAAAATAGAAATAGAAGAAATAAAGAAAACACAAACTGAGGGAATCCCAGAGATGGAAAACCTAGGGAAGAGAACAGGAACAACAGATGCAAGCATCACCAACAGAATAAAGGAGATGGAAGAGAGAACCTCAGGCTTAGAAGATAAAATAGAAGAAATTAATACATCAGTCAAAAAAATCTTAAAAATTCCCAACACAAAATATCCAGGAAATCTGGGATACCATGAAAAAAACTAACCTAGGAATAATAGGAATAGAGGAAGGTAAAAAGTAGGCTTCATCCCAGAGATACAGGAATGGTTCAATATTACAGTCCATCAATGTAATCCACCATACAAACAAACTGAAAGAAAAAAAATCACATGATCATCTCATTAGATGCTGAAAAGCCTTTGACAAAATCCAACACCTCTTCGTGTTAAAAGTCTTAGAGAGGTCAGAAGTACAAGGCACATACCTAAACAGAATAAATGCAATATACAGTAAGCAAATAGCGAACATCAAATTAAATGGAGAGAAACTTAAAGCAATTTTATTGAAATCAGGCATATATCAAAAAGATGCCCCACTATGCCACAGGGACACTTGCTCAATTATGTTCATAGAAGCTTTCTTTGTAATGGCCAGAAACTGGCAACAATGTAGATATCTCTCAACTGAAGAATGGATAAAGAAATATAGTACATCTACCCAATGGAATAGTATGCAGCAATTAAAAAACAAAGATAGACATCGTGAATTTTACAGGAATAGATGGAGCTTAAGAGTAAGGTACCTGACCCAAAAGTAAATGAATGGATTCACTTGAAAATGGATATTAGCCATAAAATACAGGATGCCCATGCTATACTCCACAGACCCAAAGAAGCTAAAGGGAAATCTCAAGCAAGGATCCTCAAATCTCACTTACAATGAGAATAAAATAGTTGTAGGAAGCAGATGGAGGAAGGGAACTGGTTGAGAGAGGGGATGAGGCAGGGAATGGGGGGGTAGAGGGATTAGAATCGAGAGTGGGGAGAAACAGGGGAGATGGCCAGGTGGCCATGAGAATGAATGGAATCTGTAGCTGCTGGGGGCTGGGGCATCTCGAATATGTGCCAGAGTCTTGGATTAGGGTAGACTCCCAAGAATCACTGGGGGTGAACTTCGCAGAGACTCACAGCAGTGGGGATATGGAACCTGAAGAGGATATGTCCTATAGCCAGGCAGGAACCCCAGTAGAAAAATAGGGACACCAGCACACCCACAAAACTGGCAACCCAAAACTTACTCCACCTACAAGAAATGCAGGGACGGGGGAGGGGTGTGGAGCAGAGACTACGGGAATGGCCAAGCAAATAACTGGCCCAACCAGAGACCCATCACATGGGCCAGTACCAATCCCTGACACTATTAATTATATTCTGTTATGCTTACAGACAGGAGCCTAGCTAGCATGACTGGCTCCACCCAGCAACTGACTCAGACAGATGCAGAGACCCACAGCTAAAGATTGGATGGAGCTTGAGGACTCTTATGGCAGAGTTGGAGGAAGGATTAAGGGCCCAGAAGGGGATAGGAACTCCATAAGAAGACCAACAGAGTCAATAACCTGAACCCTTGGGGGTTCTCAGAGACTGAACCACCAACCAAAGAGCATACAGGGGCTGGACCTAGGCACCCCACCTGTGTTGCAGATGTGTAGCTCAGTATTCATGTGGTCTCAAACAAAGGGAACAAGGGCTATGCCTAAACCTGTTGCTTGACTGTGGAATTCATTCCTGTAACTGGGCTTTCTTGTCTGGCCTCAATGTTAGAAACACCTAGCCCTTCAGAGACTTGATGTGCCAAGGAAGGCATTTATCCAGGAGAGCCTTCGCTCTCTCAGAGGAGAAGGGTGGGGGATGGAGAGTGAGACTTTGTGGGGAGGGCAGGAGCAAGTACAGCCACCAGAATAGAAAGTGAATTTAAAAAAAAAAATTCATCAACCATGAGGTCAAAGGAAAAGCATCCCAGTCATGGAGAGCAAATGTCTTAGTCAAGGGATATGTATTACACACTTAACACTGAGGGAATTAAATGCCAAAAACATTATTGTCAGACTCTTAGGAGAGTTTTATGGAATCATGAGCAGAATCTCCCAATATTACATCCTGGGTTACCTGCAGAACAGTGTGTGTTACATCTGTCCAAAGTTATGTAACTGCCCATATACATTTTCTTATGTGCATATAACAATAACAGATATTTTGGCACACCGTTAATTACCTCAGTGCTGGCTTTTGCCCATCATTGTCCACTTATTTTCTGGTATATCAAATAATATCCATTAAACTTCATGTGCTTAAACCCACTGAGGTTTTCTTCATTCACGGTGGTGGAATTTGAGGTGCATAGCCAAAGTATAGAGGTGTTTCATCAGCATTTGCAAAGTTGATCAAAATAAGCTCTCTCTCTCTCTCTCTCTCTCTCTCTCTCTCTCTCTCTCTCTCTCTCTCTCCCTCCCTCCCCCTCCCCCATCTCTCCCCCCTCTCTTTGAGGCAGGGTTTCCCTGTGTAACCTTGGCTGTCCTGGAACTCATTCTGTAGACAAGGCTGGCTGCAAACTCAGAGATCCACTTGCCTCTGCCTCCCCAGCACTGTGATTTCAAGTGTGCACCACCACTGCCCAGCTCAAGATTTAGGTCTTTCATCAGCTATGATCTTAGCAAATTTATACATGCAATTCTCATCTTTTCTAGCCAGACCAAGTCTGGGTTTTTTGGAACCATTTTTCAAATATTTTACACCATGGCACGTGTTTCTAGAAACAGCTTTCTGTGTCAACTCCTATCTTCAATGCTCACACCTACATAGACCAGACTCACTGGTTTTATGATTAGTAAGCAAGTCTTTGGTATAGCTAGTTTGCTGTTTTCAAGAATCTGCTACACACAAACCATGTTTTCTGCAATGCAAAGTGTCACTCATTTTTGTTGAATTCTTACTTCTTGTTGTCAACATAAAACATCAGGAACTTGCCTTTGTGTTTCACAGTTATATAAAGTGGAGACACACATACACAACTCTTTGATAAAACACCACAGGCCACCATTAACGCTTTTCCTAGCATGCTCCTAGTAATTCAACTTCTACTGTTTAGTAATTTTAACATTGAAACACTGAATTTTATTCCTCTTTATGGAATTCATACTATCTCAAGGAATACATCCTACATTGACTTTCTATGCTCAGTCTTGTCCCTCATAGTCTCTCTCAAATGCTCTTTCATTCTGTCTCTCTGTCCCTCTGTGTGTGTCTTTCTTTATCTCTTACACATTATCTTTGTCTGTGTCTCTGTCTCACTGACTCTCTTGTCTCTCCCTGCATCCCCCACCCCACTCCACCCCCATATTTCTTTCCTTTATTTTAATAATCTAACTCCAGGTTTCCTATATTTCTCTGGCTTCCCTCTTCATGTGAGACTGCTTTACTTTTTGAATTTAGTAACTAGTTCAATTTCTTGATACAAATGGAAATCCTAGACTTAAGCTGTCTTTATACAGTAGCCTTTCTGTCCCTGGACTGTTTTCTGATTCTTTGGGAATACTGTTTTGTTTTGCTTTGCTTTGCTTTGTTTTCTCTTTCCTCTCCTAAGTTTCTATCAAATAAACAGGATACTTTGTAGCTCTCAGTTCCCAGTTAAGGTTGGGAAGATATTACAGCTAGCTGGTACCTTCATGTGCCTAGGTGAAGCTTACAGATGAGCAGCCATTTCTCTTCAGGATATTGATCCTGGGTTAGCAGTCTACACTACTGGATCTCTAAGTTTTAGAACATAAAGACACCAATGATTACAGTGTTTCTAGAGCTTCATGTTTTTGTTTGTTTGTTTGTTTGTTTGTTTTATTTTTGATACTTTATTTACATTTCCAATGTTTCCCCTTTTCTGGGTCTCCTCTTTGGAAACCCCCTATCCCCTCCCCTTCCCCACCTCTGTGAGGGAATTCCTCCTCCCACCTACTCGCCCACCCATCCCCATATTCCCACCTTGACATTCCCCTTTACTGGGGCCTCTAGCACCCTCAGGCCCAAAGTCCTCTCCTTTCTCCCTGATGGCCATCGAGGTCATCCTCTGCCACATATGTAGTCCGAACCGTGGGTCAATAGATGTGTATTCTTTGGTTGGTGGTCCGAACTCCAGGAGGACCAGGGGGGGTTCAGGCCCATTGACGTAGAGCTTCATGTTTGTTTGCTTGCTTTTTGCTTGTTTCTTTTCCCTGAGTGGTAAATGCATAACAATGACCTATCTCCAGTAAGGGAGTGTAGTGAGGGCGACTGAAGCACCTACACACAGCCACAGGACTGTCCCATGTCTCCTCCATTCATTATCAGATCAGCATCCTTCTTGGCCACAACACAAGGAACTATATTAAAGGGGTCACATCATTAGGAAGGTTGAGAGCCTCTGCTCTAAAGCCTCACTTAGTGTTTATTAGTACTCTGCATTTGCCATAAGGGAAGTCATCCTGCTCTAGGAGACATGGTCTTTGACACAGACATGACAGAAACAGGACCAAGTCAAGTATGTAAGAGCACAGATGAATCTTTAATCTGGCCTATGATTTCCAACTGGGGTTTTCCTAATTTGTGTGAGCAGTCATCATCTTGCTTGAAGGACTTTAGATGGATTTGGTTACTGAACCAACACAAGGATAGCGATGGTGAGATGGCTAAGTCTGTAGAGATCTTAATTGAGAACCCAAGTTCCAGCCTAGCACTTGCATAAAAGCCAGGTGTCATGGCATACCTGAAACCCCAATAATGTGAGAAGAGGAACAAATGCATCTCTGGAGCTGGCTGTCAGCCAGCTCATCCTAATCAGAGAGTTGCAGGCAAGAAAGACCGTCACAAAAAACAAGGTGGATGGCACTCTTAAAGAATGAGGACTGAGGTTGACCTCTGTCCTCCATGTGCACATGTGTGTACCACAGGACCACACACACACACACACACACACACACACACACACACTCACACACACACACACACACACACACACACACACACACACACACACACACACACACACACACACAAGGGTACGACAGGAGAAAACACATGTCTGCTTTAAATGGTAACAAGTTATAAGGTTATGAGTTTGTCTGCCATCCATCCTCCATCCATCCTCCCGCCATTTCTGGTTGCCTCAGACGCACCAAATTGAATCCATGCGATATTTGTCACTTCTCAGTACGGCAACCATGTCTGTTAACATGACTTTGTTTTAAAAGCTTCATTTTATTTATTTTAAAACATACTTAAACGTCAGTCTCTTTTTCCATAAAACTTTAGACAGCATCTGTTTGTATCCATGATGCTATTCCCAAAACTCAGACATGATTGTCAGGGCTCAATGCAAAATAATAATGCATGCCTCTAGAATTAGAATTCAGCATTTAAAGATGACAGGGGTTTTTTTTTTTAGCAAATCATGGGACTCTTTTAACTATATTGTCCTATGAGACTGCACATGTCCCACAACCATCAAAATAGCTCTTTATGTATCAGTTCACTCTACTTTCAAGAAAATTTGGCTATCTGATGCAAACTATGGAGTTTGCTAATAGTCTTGAGCTGCTTTGTGTTCACAGTTTTCATGGGTTTTAGAGCCAGTTCCCATCTTCCCTTGATCAATGACTATGAAGTATTAGGATGTGCTCAGTTGCATGGAGGGGAACTCCTCTGATAATCAGCCTTTGTTCCTTTTTTTTTTTCCCTGAGACAGGGTTTCTCTGTGTAGCCCTGGCTGTCCTGGAACTCACTCTGTAGACCAGGCTGGCCTCGAACTCAGAAATCCGCCTGCCTCTGCCTCCAAACTGCTGGGACTAAAGGCGCGCGCCACCACTGCCTGGCGCAGCCTTTGTTCTTGACACTATGTCAGCCACCCATCAGAGTCTCCACGTGCCTGATCCTGTTGTCGTCTCCCTTCCCTTTCTCAGATGTTTTATCTACATAAAATCTTGAATTTTACGACAACCTGAAGGCTTCCCTACCAAATCCTGTTTCCAAATGCCTCCTACAGAGGCATTGCCTCCTTCTGGCTGTAGATGCTAAGCTGTTTGTGTCCCTAATTCCATTTTAGCATCTACATCCCCAAGGACTCAATGGATTTCACAGTATCTCTTGATCCCGTATTACATAAGATGACAAAAATTATCTCCTTAGATCGCCTTCTACCTCACTTCCTCCTGAGTCTCTCCCATCACTTTGAATTCCATCTAAAGAATAATTATTTCCATATTGGCAGTACTTATCTGTGTTCATCTCCAGAAAAGTATATTTAAAATAATTCCCTTGATTCTATAAATGTATTTGATGTACATAGTCTTAAAAACTGAATAATAAAAAGCAGCGTTTGCAAACCTATGATTATGTAATGATATGTATTTTTAACTTAATGCTATGGTCTTTCTTTAAACAGCCAATCTGCTCTTAGGTGGCCATCAACTACCTGAGTTAAAAAGCAAAGCTCAAGAAGTTGCAATCCCATGAATCTCCATGACTTGAACAACACAAAGGAAATGCGTAGCACTTTGGTGAGCCGCATCTTACTGTACACTAGTTCATGTCATTGGGGGCCTTGCATTGCTTGCACATGGCTATGTTTTGATTGAAGTTTCTACTTTTTTTTATAGACAAAATGGTCTCTTCTTGCCACTAAGATAATGCAATTTAGACTAACCTGAGCTACTTTCTAAACCTTCCATCATGCTAAAATCCCAGGATTTCTTCTCATTAGCCTGTCCAATTCAGACATTCCTTATCTCTTTTGTCTTTCTTTCTTTCTTTCTTTCTTTCTTTCTTTCTTTCTTTCTTTCTTTCTTTCTTTCT
>JAPYYD010007377.1:0-10322 GCA_028551405.1 Uromys caudimaculatus
TAGCTCTTGGATAGTTTTGTGCATTTCCTTTGTCTGTTTGATTGTGTTTTCTTGAAATTTTGCCCATTTGTTTGTGTTTTCCTGTAATTCTTTAATGGATTTTTGTGTTTCCTCTTTAAAGGCTTCTAGTTATTTATCTCTGTTCTCTTGTATTTCTTTAAGGGTGTTATTCATTTATTTCTTCACATCTTCTATCATCATCATGAGAAATGATTTTAAATCTGAATCTTGCTTTTCTGGTGTGTTGGGGTATCCAGGGCTTGCTGTGGTGGGAGAGCTGGGTTCTGATGATGCCAAGTACCCTTGGTTTCTGCTCCTTATGTTCCTACCCTTGCCTTTTGTCATCTTGTTAACTCTGATGTTAGCTGATCTTACTCTGTCTGGTTGTGGCTTGCCCCTCCTGCAGGCCTCTGTGTCAGTACTCCTTGAAGACCAGCTCTCTATGAGAGGTGTTTGGGTTTGGAGAGCTGTAGTACAAGTTCAGCTCTGGGGTGTAGGCAGAAATCAGAAGGATCTTGTTCCCAGCTTTACCTTGGTTCCTATGTCCTGATGGCTCTGCAAGGGTCCCTCTTGATCCAGTGTGTTTGAACAGAAGTGGTTGTTTTGCCTGTGCTCAAAGGTGTGTCAGCACTCCTGGTATACCTGCTCTCTCCTGGAGCCCTGTGGTCCAGTCTGAGGTCCCCAGGCACAGACCATTGTGGCCCAGTCAGAGGTCTCCACCCACAGATGGAAACTGGAAGGTTCAGAGGTTTCCTGCCCCAGAGTTCTCCTCAGGCCCTGTATCCCACCGGTTCCTGGTGGGTCTCAGTGAGTGGTGTTGCTCCCCTTAACCCCACTCACGGCTTTTCCAAGCTCCTGGGAGGATAGCTTTCTCCTGGTGCTCCTTGGCTATGGACTCCTGGTGGCCAGGCAGAGGTCTCCACCCCTCTGACTTTATTTCTTATCTGACCAAGTTATCATTGAGTAGAGAGTTGTTAGCTCATATGTATGTGGGCTTTCTTCTGTTATTGTTGTTATTGAAGAACAGACTTAATCCCTGGTGGTCTGGTAGGATGCATGGGGTTATGTTGATATTCTTGTATCTGTTGAGGCTTGTTTTGTGACCAATTACATGGTCAATTTTGGATAATGTTCCATGAGGCGCTAAGAAAAAAAAATATTCTTTTGTTTTAGGATGAAATGTTCTATAGATGAAATGTTTTATAGTTAATAAAATATTCCTCAAACTGTTCCACAAAATAGATGCAGAAGGAACACTACCCAGTTAGTTCTATGAAGCCACAATTACACTTATACCTAATCCATACAAAGACCCAACAAAGAATGATAACTTCCAAATAATTTGCCATATGAATATTGATACAAATACATGCAATAAAATTCTCACAAACCGAATCCAAGAACACATCAAAATGATCCTTCACCATGATAAAGTAGGCTTCATCTCAGGGATGCAAGGATAGTACATGAAGAAAGAAACAAAGAACAACAAAACTGGAAAAGTATATGCTAATTCCTGCACTTGAGAATGTCTTTGATTCTGAGTGAGGCATGAATATCTTCAGCTGGGACTTGAGCTATTTATGGCCAATATTTCTTGTTGGCTACAGATACCTCAAGACTTTTCATGCCATCCTTTCAAATGACGTGGACAGAAATTTATATTAGTTTGGATAACATTCCAAATCGACATTAGAAAGTTTGAAGGCCTTTTTTTTTTTTTTTTTTACTCAAACAAAGAAGAGAAAATCACATTTAGCTAGTTTGTGAACACTACACATTACATACTTATGTTAATGCAGAAATGTATATTACCTGTGAAAATTTATATGATTATAGACACCAATGAAGTTAAAGTGACACTGACAAGATTTACCTTGAGGATGCTAAAAGAATGGTGGGATAATGAAACAGATTTATTCCAGTATTCTGCTTAATCCTATTTCAGATTGCCTCAATGCGCTTTCCTAAAAACCTGGCATCCAGGCCAGTGTCAAAGTCGCTAGCTAGAGTCCAGCCTCTTAGACTCTTCCAATAGAGACCTCAGTTGAGCCCTTCATACAGAGACTGGACAAAAGTATTGCAACTAGCTACTTCAAGACTGGCTATAATCCAATTTTCTTTGTGTCCCACCCGGAACCTCTCAAAAATGTTACACCCAGACAGCAGGATGTAAGTTCAAGAGAATGACATTTCCTTCCAAAAATGGTGCTAGATGGTTGTAGTCATTCCTAGGGTGATACAGGTTTATTGTAGTTTAATGAGAATTAGTTACAATTTGTTAATGGTATTGGTCAAGGAGAAACAATGTAAGGGAGATTAGATTCAATGATCTCTCTCTCTCTCTCTCTCTCTCTCTCTCTCTCTCTCTCTCTCTCCCTCCTTCCCTCCCTTCTGTTCTCAAGGTCTCAATACTTTTGTCTCCCTATCTATTGTTAGTGAGAAAAGGGGAGAAGTGATTAAAGGAAAAGGGAGTAATATAAGAAAGATATGTTAAAGGCTAGATCTACAGTTAGACCAAAAAACATTAATAAATTACATATTTTAAATTTGGTATTGACTTTGTATATTGATACATATTTTAAATTATATTTTATTAATATATATTTTATTCATGTTTTAACTCCTGATTAAGTTTTTATGCATAATACAACTCATTATAAAATGCAATGTAAAGTTCTAGTCCTTTTGAAAGCTGCTATTGCCAACTGTGCGATAAATAAATAATGTAAGTTATTAGTCAATCAAACTTATGATCATACTAGATACTAGTTTAGTGCTCTGCACTGCCTGCATACTCAGAAAATATTAACTCCTTCTCAGGATTCTGATGGTATTGGAGACTAGATAGTTATAATTATACATTCAAGCTTATACTGTTTAGGATCTGAAAAATATTTTAAAATCTTAGAAGACACTCTTAGGTTTATATATTCAAGTTATGATAGAAAATAATTTATTTACATAAGTAACTCACCAAGATGGGATAAATAATAGAGGATTCTTTACAAGGTTTCCAAACACAAATGGACCGGACATTGTGAATTTAATTTTTACTTGATCAGTTTTCATGATTTTTCTATTATATTTAGTGTGTTAATAATAAAGAATATTTAATTGGACTAAAAGGGGGAAATTTTTGGATGGTTTTAAACAATGTATATATTCAGTTATTGATTTCAGTGCCCAGATTTGATAACAGTCCAAATGTTAGCATTGTCACGATTGTTGAACAATCCCCTGTATCTATGTTGTATAAAGAATATTACCCTGTCATCTCTTATTGGTTAAAAAAGGCCTTATCAGCATATGACTTGGCAGAAAAAATAAGAAAGCTGGAATTCTGACCCCAGCCAGAGCTCCCAGGAAGAAAGGAGGTAGAGAAAGATCATGAGAAAAGATGAGATGACCATGAGGCAGAGAGTAAAGACGAGTAGACCACTAAGAGACTTGCCATGAGAACACACATGGAACAGAGAAAGCCAGAGCAAAACTCAAATTGCAAGTAACATCGTACCTGTGGCTGGGAAATACATGGCCTAGAAGGCTAGAATATATGAATATTTTTCGAGGCATAGAGCTTAAAGCTTATTAATAAACTTAATAGGTCTTTGTGTCAAATATTTGGGAGCTAAAATAGAAACAGATAAGGCATCATGTGTAAATTATAGCCTATAGCATTTATGAAGCTTTGTGTCACATGTGTAACTCACAAATGAGCATCTTCACATAAAACAGAAAAGAATTTACATAACACATTCCTTTACCTAATATATTGCACACAAGGAATGTTCTGTGTAGATAAGTCTTTTGTACTCTAGCATCCTGTCAGTAGCGACATCTCCTTACTTTGAAACATTATTAAATATTATTAATTAATAATTAACTACTTTTTCTAGGGATGTAGTTTAGTTGATGGATGTAGGTTAATTGCCTTCCATACAGGAAGCTATGGATTTGGTTCCCAACAACATATTAAAACAGCTGTGCTGCAGAAAACCTGTAAATCTATCACTGAAGGTAAAGAGGAAGATAATAAAATGATTACAAACAATGGTTTTTAAAGTATTTATTTTGTTTTTAGAAATAGAACATGTACACATTTTGTCAATTTCTGGCATAATATCTTGACATAACTTTCAACCTCAAATATTGAGAGGTTGAGGTAGAAGGGTTACTTTGATTTACAAGTTACCATGGGTCTTAGCATAAGAAAGCATCACAAAAATAACTGGAAAATAACTGCAAATTCTAGATTTCAACATGCACTGATACAACAATTATGTTTTATTATTCAATTTAAAATAATTTTATTTTTCAGATACTTATGAATTTCTTTCTCCAGTGCATTTTCAGCTATACATCTTATTTAATATCTCCTTAGTTAAATGTTAAGTGTCACACATTTCTTTCTGATTTGCTCCCAGGCTTTCATTTGTTTGTTTGTTTTATTTTTTTCCATTTTTATGCTTCATGTTTACAGGCCAATCCCAACTTTTTGGGTGTCATTGGAAAATCTGACATAATATTTAAGGCCAACAGTGCCATTTTATATCACAAGCACCCTCACTGTTGATGACCAAGATAATTATAGTGTAAGTCATCAACAAGAAGCTGAACAGCACTTTTGCAAAATGCTTAACATACATTATTCACATTTCTCAAGATTTGATGACAACATTTATTGTAGAAAATCATGTTCACATGCAAGAGTTTCATGGACAAGCCATGAATTCAATTATTCAATAATAATTAATTTATCTATTTTTACATTAAATTGGTATAATCCAGTTTAAGATTCATTTTTTATATTTTTCTGTAATAATAATGACTTTAATATTCTTTCCTTAGTAGACAGATTAGTGTGCACATGTAATAGTGCCATTAATCTGTGCTATGTATGCTCACAAAATTTTCTCCCTAGTTAATGTGGTAGCATCCCCAAGAAAATGCTAAAAATATGAGTTGCATCAGCAGGATTCTTAACTAACACAATTACTAATAAAACTAAAATTTAGCTGATGTAATAGCTTTCTAGCAATAATGTACCAAATATTTGAGAAAATCTATTGCAAATCCCAGAAGTTTGGTTTTGACTTTGTTGTTACTGAAGAATGAATCTCTTCACTAAACTGTATGACTAGTAGCCAAGACTTTAGTACAGGGCCTTTGGAAGTTGTTTAAGATCCAAACCATGACATGGAGAATATTTTCTAATTATATTATACAGTTGAAGTAATAGAGTACAATATAAAGTTTTTACATTGTAATTTACACTCATTCTTTTTCTAATCGTTTTGTGATATTTCCACATCATGAAGAGTGAACTTGAGAGTAAGACAATATGTTCTATTTTCTTTCTCTTCTTTATTCCATAATAAAATTTGAATAGAGACATCTTTTGCTTTCTGTGTTCCATCTCTACTGCAATTGGGTATAAAAACAAAACTGCAATGATAAGACAACAGCTACAGCAAAAAATATTTTTTTTTTTTGGTTTTTCATAACAAATACATATTGGCTCCTATGCCAGCAGGTCCAGGAGAGAGGAGAGAACCTTGTCCAGCAATGTCTGTCCTGGGCTAAGCAGGATAGCGAGTGTCCGCAGACCAAAAGGATCACACCAGGCCGGGAGTCTTGTCGAAGAAGGAACTAACTCACTTTATTAAACTAGGCACTTGCTTATATAGAGAAGGTATGGAGGTGGGCACTTAGGTTGGGAAGAGATGTCATAGGAGGTGGAGAAGGGTGCCAGAAGGTAAGGGGTAACTGACTGGACCAATGGCAAAGCTTCACATCAGAAATGATGGGGTAGAGGCAGGGCCAAACAGGTCTTGCTGACTCACCCCAATACAGAAGTGACTGAGACAGGTCTCAAAATTCAAGCCAGGCTTAGGCTTTCCCACTAGGCTGCAGAAACTCAAGCCAGGCTCAAGTTTCTCCTCATGGCCCAAACCAGGGCCAAAATGGGGTCCAACAAATACAGAATAATAAGATTTAAATAGCATTTATAAATTCCATGATTTCCTTCATATGATGAAGTTTATGAGAATAAGGAATGTTGGGTTATATGGAAAGGACAAATGAGCAGAGTATGGTTTCTGTGGAGGATTTATGATATGTGCTTAGAGTTTATGACAACACCATCAGTCACTGCCGGAGTCAATCTGAAGAATATGTTATATACCATTTGTTTCTCATCAGACTATCTGCATTCTTTTCAAATGTCATCTTCAAAATTTATATATCGGGTTTGTGTCATACCACAAAAACAAAATATTTCCTGGTTATAAAGTAACACTCAAATAAAATCCTATTCCTGTTTTAATTTTGTGGAACCCAACTTGAATATTGAGCTATGTTACGAATCTCTGACAAGGTAATGATATTGAATTAAAAGAAGTCCAAAGCATGATAAATGGGAGTGAGCATAAGAAAGAATGTATCTCAGTATTATTTGTTGACATTGCCATCTTATATCTGGCAGACCACATTCAAGCATCCTTTCTAAATTCATGATGATCTAGTTTTGTTATATGTGTTGTGTTTTCCACTGATGGTTTTATTTGTTCTATATAGTTATTTTTTCATCATATTTTAGATTCACCATAGCTACATTCTATCAACTGTATGCTGTACATCTAATAATACATATTGGTCATGTCAAAATTAATTTCTAATGGTGGGTATCAAGTATATCATACTAAGACTATTCTATTATGACATTAAAATTTCTTTAAATATTTTGTTTAAATTTTTATTTTAAGTGTATGAGTGTTGGCCTGCTTTTATGACTATGTAGAGGCCAGAAGAATTTGTAGGATTTTCTGGAACTGGAATGATGTATGGTTGCGAGCCACCATATCAGTGGAAAAAAACTCTAAAGCTGGTCTTCTGCAGAGTATCAAATATTTTGACAATTAAGTCATCATTCCATTCCATGAAATCTTATGTATAATACAAACTATCAGATAAATAACAGCAAATTATTATTTTTACTATGTTTTATAAAATATTTATAAAATATTTTAATAGGGAAATACTTCAATAAAGTTTTTTTAATAAATAGATCAAGTTTAATTTAAAATAAACTACATATTTTAGTCCAAGTTGAATAGAAATAATGTTGTCTAAGAAACTGGTAGGTATTATTGTTTGTATATTTTATATATTACATGGTTAATATATAACTACCTGTCTGCTTATTACATTTATTATAAAAGAAGAAAATTTTCAATTCAAGGATTAAGGGCAATTTCTTAAGCTCAATGGTTTTATTCATCCTTATTACTATTGACTTGATCTTAAGACTTCACTTTTTAAAGTATTTTTGGAGCCATAGTACGGGGTTAACTACATTAATCATTCAGTTTTGCCAGTTAATTATCTAAATCTTATTTAATCCTTTGCAAATGTGAACATTTGAAATAATCCAATGCCTAATTCATTCAAAGTTAAAGAAGTGTGATGTAGTGGAGAAGTTATTCCATCAGTGAGAATATTGAGAATATTTTACTTTTAGCCAAGTGATTGTTATAAATATTTGAAGATGCAACTTTTTCAAGCCCACATAAAATATGTGCCTCCCTCCCTGGATAATCAAGAAGGTATTTAGAAGTTGAATCTCCCTCATCCAAAATGATTAAAGTGTAGATCAATCATTCAGTCTTCTGGGAGTATTTACATTAACACTAAAATTACATTTTAAAATGCTGTGTCCTCTTCTACCAAGTTAAATCAATGTTCATGCATTGTCCCTGAAGTCCAGCAGAAATTCAGGAATGCAATTTAAGGAGGGAATAACCTTTGTAAACAAATATCTATTTCCAATTTTAGGAAGACAAATGGAAAAAAATAAAGAAGGTAACTTTCACAGCCCTTTAAGCACTTATATGTAAAAACGAATTACCATGTCTTCAGTCAACATTTGCTAAAACTAGGCACATGAAATTCAACACCCCAAATCTTAGTGCAAAATTGTTTGATGAGTACAAATATATTATGTGTATTTCCTCAATTGTCGCACTATATTATGTATTTCATCTACATATATCTTCCCAAGACTGAGGAAAAAGTTTATTCAAGAAAAGAGAAAACAGGAGACATATCTTGTTATGGCATCAGGTAACTAAAGCCAGATTTGGTAGCAGATAGAAAGATAGTCAAGTTAGGCTTAAAAAGGAATTAAAGTACATGATTGGACAATACACAGAGTTGTTTTACAAACATTTAACTGGATTATTTAATTGGTGCCCACTATTTAAGAGATGAGTTGTGATTACTCAAGAAAATGATGGAGCATATCTATGATGAATGATTTTCTTTATTTTTCTGTATTTGTTTTCTGTTTGGTTTGGTTCATGGTTTTTGGTGTTTGTGGTTGTGGTTGTTGTTTGTTTATTTGTTTTTTTCTTTTTAAAATACAGAGTTAGGACTAGCATCCAGATAAGGAAATCAACAAACTTGGATGATAAAATATGTCAGTTACCAAATCCTCATGGCTCTGAAGTAGGTAATTTAAAAGAGACTTAAAGTTTATAATATATTTAAGTAAAAATTTTGCATTAATAGAAGTTTGCTTTGAGATTAGTCCATATATAATCGATGGATCGCTGATTCTATCAGGGATGCCATCTTTCTCCATGAGATTTATAGTTTTGTTTAAAAAATAAATGTGAAGATAATATTCCAAATGAATTTTAATAGAAAAAATAAAATATTGTTAGTTTTAAGAACTTGATTAATGTATTTTTAGGTCATGGTCTCAGACCTGAAGTAATAATAAGTTAATGTCACTAGAACCTGAGTATTTATCTGTGTTGCATCAATGAGAATATTCTGGAAGATAATAGGAATTATCTCTAAAATCCCTCTCAAGGCATTATATGTCAAGTGCAGCCTTCAGTTTTATAATATTTGCAGGACCATTAAGAAGTAGTTCTTGTTATTAGCTACTGTAACGTTACTGGCTTCCTCTACCATATAGTTCTAATTGTGACAGACTTTTGGAAAACAACTGGCCGAAACAAACATTATTTGAACATCACAAACAGCCCAAATAATTCCTTCTTCCTAGTGAGTTGATTGTATCAGAGGTTTCCTTGTAGAACTGGAAAACTTCAAGAGCTTCTTACACACACAAGACACAGAAAGGCTGTTGCCAATCAGCTGGTGAGGATTTTTTTCCTTCTGTGCATATTGATACAATTGGTAGACATGAAGAGGCTCTCTAGATAGATGCTGGCTTTGGGCACCCCTTACTTTTGCTTAACAGCAAAGATTGGTGTCAGTAAAAAATTGAGAGTAGCTGTAGGCTGTGCCTTCCCAGCAAGAATCATCCTGCAGGCCATAGATATTGTGATTCTTAGCCCTAGAAATACTACAGCTGTTGGAGACCTAGCAGAGAAAAATAACTGGTGTTGCAACTTTTGGAATACACAGATATTTTCCAAATTCCAAGAAATATTTCTACAACCAAGAGGACTATGCCACTGAATCAGACAGAGCTCTTTGGGAATTTCTGAAACTTATCTTCAGAGATGTCCACCCTTGTGTAGAAAGATGAATGTAGTTTGTATCTGGCTCTTTAATAGAATTACCAAAAAGATTGCCTTTTCTAGGTATACATTTTTCCCTCTGAAGTCTGACATTCAGTTTTGCCCTTTTTTTCAGACATGCTCCAGGTTAGATGAGTGATAGGGGACCTACATTTTGTAACTAGTTGGCTTCTACTCTGTTTCTTCCTTTGATGACAAATTTTCTTCATGTATTTTTGATGAATGCTATTTTGCCATCTATACCTATTTGTCCAACACTTTATAGTACAAGAAAGTAAGAAAAAAGTAAGATAAACTCTGTAACATAAAATATAATCAACAGATCAGGAATTAAAAGAAAATTAGAGCTCACAGTGGAGACCAACAGTGACTTTGGTTCTAGTAATAACATTTAAAAGCTACTGTTAAGACTTGACATTAAGGCACAGGGTCTCCAAGGTAAGGTGTCTGTTGCATTATCAATGAGTTAATGGTAGAAACCATTTACAATATGAATATGCAAAACCATGAATTAATAAATGAACTTTGCTTTTGGGAGAACTCTGAGAAATAGAATTAATTATAAAGTATGATCAAAGAGATAGAGAGATGACTCATGGTTAAGAGCACTTGATGCCTTTCCAGAGGACCAGAAACAATTCTCAGCACTCATGTATTGGGAAGTCTCATAAGTCACTGTAAATCCAGTTTCAGGAGTTCTGTCATCTTTTTCTGGCCTCCACGGATCCTCTCAAACACGTGTGCGCATAAACACACACATACACA
>JAPYYD010007378.1:0-10321 GCA_028551405.1 Uromys caudimaculatus
TGTTCATAGCAGCCATATTTATAATAGCCAGAAGCTGGAAACAACCCAGATGTCCCTCATCAGAGGAATGGATACAGAAAATGTGGTACATTTACACAATGGAATACTACTCAGCTATTAAAAACAATGACTTAATGAAATTTGCAGGCAAATGGATGGAACTCGAAAATATCATCCTGACCGAGGTAACTCAGTCACAAAAGAACGAACATGGTATGTACTCACTGATAAGTGGATATTAGCCCAAAAGTTCAGAACACACATGATTCAATTCACAGCAACTGTTGGACTGAGTGTGGGGTCCCAGGTGGAGGAATTGGAGAAGGGACGTAAGGATCTGAGGGAGTCTGCAGTCCCATGGAGGGAGCAACAGTGTCAACTGGCCTGACCCCCTGGTCCTCTTGGAGGCTGGACCACCAACCAAAGAATACACATCAAGGGACCCATGTTTCGGACCACATATGTGGCAGAGGATGACCTCGATAGCCATCAGGGAGAGAGGAGAGGCCCTTGGGCCTTTGGGTGTTAGAGGCCCCAGTAAAGGGGAATGTCAAGGTGGGAATATGAGAGTGGGTGGGCGGGTGGGTGGGAGGTCGAATACCCTCATAGAGGCAGGGGAGGAGGAGGGGATAGGGGGTTTCCAAAGAGGAGACCTAGAAAGGGGGAAACATTGGAAATGTAAATAAAGTATCAAAAAATTTTTAAAAAATAAAAAAAATAAAAGTGCTTGCTGCTCAATCATTATGACATTAGTTCAGATCTCTATCAGTCTTGTAACAACCTGGGTGCAATGGTATAAGTCTGTAATTCCAGTTCTGGGGAGGTAAAGACAGCAGGATCCCTGGAATTCTCTGGTCAGCAAGAATAGCTGAATTGGTGAGCTTTAGATTCAGTGAGAGACAGAATCTCAAAAAAAAAAAAAAAAAAAAGAAAGAAAGAAAGAAAGAAAGAAAGAAAGAAAGAAAGAAAGAAAGAAAGAAAGAAAGAAAAGAAGAGAAAGATATCTGACTTTGACCTCTGGCCTCCGTATGTATGTATATATGTATGTATATACACCTATGTGTGTGCGTGTAACTGTATATATATTATGTAGCTGTATACATATACACATACGTTATACACACACACACACACACACACACACACACACACACACACACACACACACACACACACACAAGAAACAGCAATTTTCTCTCAGAAAACAGTGCTTCTTTGCAGTCCTTTGCATGAGGTTCATTCTGGTAACCACTGACTCAGTCACCTTTCAGCAAATCTCAGCAAAGGTGGCCTGGTCTCGTTAAGGCCATGGGATAGATCTTCTTCAGGCTAAATTTGGAAAATACCAACCCTACATGGCAATATTGCCTGAGTCAAACACTCCTTATTAGCCAGAGTGGGCCAGACACTTCTGGGGCTAAGAGCATGCCTCACATCCAGCATACCTTGAAGGAAGGGTAGGCCCCACCTTTCCATGCTGCACAGCCCCAGTTTGCCCTCTGCTGGGCACAAGGAGAGTCAGCAGGTTTTTTTCACAAGCAGATGCAGAGCGGGGCTGAGTTTTTTGTTTTTGTTTTTTCTGTTACTTGTTTTTGACGGCTGGAAACTGCATGCTCCTTCTCATAGGTGTGCCAAGATGCTGGCTGCAGACTTGTCCTTCTGTGGACTTCCAGTTCATGACTCGATTGCACATGAACCAGACCTCTCAGTCCTTCCTTCATGGGCCCTGGCTCTTCTTCCCCCAAAGCATGTTGATCCTGAGTCTGTACAACAACAGGCCAAGGGCCACAGGGACAGTATCAAGAGGGTGTGCCCCTGGGGCTAGGACCTACTCACAGCACTTCCAGGTGAGCAAGAGGTAGAACTGAAAATCAAAGCCCTTACTGGTCAGCTCTCTCTACTATGTGTTGGGTCCTGCACATCAAGACCCTCAAGAAAATGTCAGTAAAGTTGAATCAGTGTGGATAGAAGTGTGAACCGGGCACGGGTATCCTGGGATATCCATCTTGGTGACTTTGGACCTGTGCATACCACTATGTGGATTTCAATGAAAGAAGGGCAACAGCTCTCTGGCTATGTCCTGAAAATGAAGAGTAGTCAAGTTCTCGGGGACACCCTGTGTAATGAACGAGGGTGTCTGTCCTGAGCCTTCTAGAAGAGGTTAGCCAGCCTGCATGAAGGACAACCCACACTCGACGGCATCCGTCTCATAACTCTCTATTTGGAATAGAGTCAAGGAAGAACCAGTGACTACCACAGGACAAAGGCAGTACAACAAAGATGTGAAATTCAAGAAGCATCCACTTGTGGTGCCCTCAGTACTCTACATCAGGTCCCACCCTCCTCACCCCACAGACTGACCACAGACAAGAGACTCACCTCATTTCTCCAGTGCTTCCATTTCTCCTGGTCTTCCCAGATCTAAAGTTCTTCTCCGGGGAACAGAGAACTCCAATACACATCAGAGCTCTCTCAAGTCTCTGGAGAAGTCTACTGATGACTAGCAGTGCCAGCTGCACCCTGCTGGCTGGATCTGAGGGCTTATATGTGTGTTAGGCAGGGTTGGTAGGGGGCACTTGGAACAGGACATGTGCTTAGTTGTCATAGAAGTCTAGGTGGGGTCCAGACTGGAAGATGTCGTTTTGCAGCAAGCTCAGCTGTTTCTGGGCTGACATCCCACAATCCACCAGCTAACACTTTGGCTTCAACGTCTGCACTCTGCTCCTTAACTCTGGGTCTATGGAGGTTTCCTGAGCCAACTGCTGCATTTCAATGTCCAGGGGATCTAGTGGACAGAAAGTACAAGATGGGAGCAGAGGCTGCAGGTCCCTGCTGTGTGTGGAGAGTAGAGCTAAGTCAGATCTGGCCTGAGGCTTTATTACATTGCCTATTAAACCTTTTTCTTTTTGTTAGTTAGTTTCTATGTTCTTCAACTTCAGGACACTTCTTACGTTAGACCCCAGTGCTTGGATTGCAGGTGAAATCCACCGGACCAGGTTGCAACTGAGTTTGGATTCAAAGCTAAAGTCTATGAAGCATGGCGTAACATCAACTTTATCATCTCCCGTCCACATAACACCTCTTCCTGAATTTCCCATTATATTAACAGATAAGTAACCCTGCAGGTTCCCCACTCCACCTACAGCCAACCAAGGACCAGGTGAGACCTTTGCCATCTTAAACCCAGACAAGCAGGTCCATGACAACCTTGCTTTTCACCATCTTTCAATACATCTACTTAGACATCTGATAAATTCACCTGGCAACACTTTGCTGGGCTTACATGGTTTCTCAAACCCCCTGTATGTAGGGCTCAGTTGGTAAACTACTTGCTGTGCAAGCATGAGGACCTGAGTTCAAATCCCCATTAGAATCTGAGTGTAGGGACTGGAGAGATAGATGGCTCTCTGTTATGAGCATTTGCTGTCCTTGCAGAGAACTGGGATTTGAATCCCACTACCAACATGGCAGCTGACAACCATTTGTGACTCCAGTTACATGAGATATGATGCCTTCTCCTGGCCTCTGCAGGTACTGCATGCATGTGATGACCATAGACTTTCAGGAAAAATACAGAGGGGGGAGGGACGGATGGACGGAGGGAGGGAGAGAGAGGGAGAGAGGGAGAGAGGGAGAGAGGGAGAGAGGGAGAGAGGGAGAGAGGGAGAGGGAGAGGGAGAGGGAGAGAGAGAGAGAGAGAGAGAGAGAGAGAGAGAGAGAGAGAGAGAGAGAGAGAGAGAGGGAGAGAGAGAACTGTTACATTCTAACAGGCTTTGTCACTTCTACTTGCATTTCGGGGGAAAGTTTCTCCTGCCTGCTAATGGAAATGTGAAGCCTCCCAAATTTTTATGGTGTTTTAGGGACAGAAAAAACATCCAACACAAGGACTAGAGGAGCACTTTGCTGACATTTGAATGTTTCCAGCCTGACACCTCCTCTGATCCCCTCTCTCCCTCTTGTGTTTTGAGACAGTCTCTTGTAGCCCATGTGGGCCTCTAACTGGCTGAGTAGCTTATCTCCTTGGACACCTCTGGGGAGAGACATCCTATCTTCCCAAGCAGACTTTTCTCTTTGGAAACCTGTGAGAACATCCTTCTGGAGACAGAAATGAAAACTAGGCTGGCCCCTGCTTGTCTTCAGGCTCTGTGGGAGATTCTTGGTTCTGTCATGGTGCCTGGGGCAGCCTCTGGACAGCTAACCTCTCTCTGGGCCCTTCTGGAACTGGCTTACATATGATCGCTGCTGTCTGAAGAAGCCTAGGCTGAGCTCAGAGCAGATGAGATGGATGTTGGAAAAAATATCATGTATTCATGTGTAGGGCAGGTATTAGATAATATGAGGAGACCCAGCATAGATGGAGACGTTAGAAACAAGCCTGGATCCTGGTCCTGCCTCACTCGTCCTTAGACAGATCATTTTGTATAATTTTTAAGATAATATATATATATTCTGACTTGAGTTCCCCCCCCTTCTGCTCCCAGCCCCTCCCCTACATCTCCCCTCTGTCCCTGCACCTCCCGTTCTGCAATCCACTCCTCCATTTCTCTTCAGAAAAGGACAGGACTCCCATAGATATCAACCAGTCTTGGCATAGTTGCAGTAAGACTAGGCACCTCCCATTGTATTAAGGCTGGATGAGGCAACCCAGTAAGGGAAAAAGCTCCCCAAAGCTGCAGATTTGTTAGTAATCGCCAGAAACTGGAAGCAACCTACATGTTCCTCAACTGGTATGCTTGCACAAAGGAGCATCACTACACTGCTAAAAACAATTGCAGAAATGGACACAACTAGGAAAATCATCCTGAGTGATTGAGGGAGGTAACACAGGCCCACAAAGACAAACATGGTATTTACTCACTTATAAGTGGGTAGTAGCTGTGAAGAAAGGATAACCATGCTGGAATCCACAGACCCAAAGAAGCTAAGTGACAAAGGGGGCTCAAGAGGGGACACTTGAATCTCACGGAGAAGGGGAAATAGAATAGACATAGGGGCGGAGGAGGGATGGTGGGGGATGGGAACAGAAGGGATCAGGTTGGGGGGGAGAAAAAGTACTGAGAAAGACAACTGGAATCGGTGCATCTTGGGGATGGACTAGAAACCTAGTAAAGGTGGTATGAAAATTGTGGCAGTGGCCAACTAATGATTAGTCCAGCTTGAGGCACATGCCATGAGCAGGAGTCTACCCCTGATACTGCCTGGAGGGTCAGGACCCAGAGGCTGGGTAGCCTGGAGACCTAGGATAAAACCAAACACAACTGGCAAAGAAAAAAAAAAAAAAAAAAACCAATGACTCCTAATGATATTCTGCTAACCTCATAGATTGGTGCCCAGCCCAGTTGACATCAGAGAGGCTCCACCCAGCAGCTGATGGAAACAGATGCAGAGACCCACAGCCAAACATTTGGCAGAGCTTGGGGAATCCTGTGGAATAGGGGAAGGGAGGATTGTAGGTGCCAGAAGAGTCAAGACCACCACAAGGAAAGCCTACAGGATCAACTAACCTGGGCCTACATCTGCTCACAGAGACTGAACCACCAACCCGAAATCACACACGGGACTTACCTAGGCCTTCTGCACATGTGTTACAGTTGTGTGTAGTTTGGTCCTCTTGTGGGACTCCTAACAGTGGGAGCAGGGTCTATCTGTTCCTTCCTATTTTCGTGTCTCCTCAGATATGGGGTTTGGGGCCGAGAAAATAAAACTCTTCCCTCTCTGTGTGCGGAAATTTCAGTCAAGCAAAGAGTCAGGGCAGTGCTTTGGGGATCAACACACAAGGTAACAGCAACATTTGGGAGACACAGATAGGAGGGGCTGAGTGAACTGGAAACACGCACATGCCTTTAAGGGTAGGTGCTTAACACCAGCACTGCTGGAACTTCGGGCTTTAAAACAGTTATTTTAATATGCTATCCTTTTTATTCACTCTGAACATTGTCTTCTTATGGCCACAGGCAGGCAATCCGTCTGCCAAGACCACTTGAGATAGAAAATAGAGATATGGGGTGGGTTGGAAAGGCAATCAGCTGCAGCTGGAAGCATGATCATAAAATATTATAACATGTTACCCAGGGGATGACAGTAAGAGTGGGACGCAGGACAGCTGAGCTGGAAGAGGTCCTTGGCCTGCAGCCCCCTTTCAGCTAGCCCCTATGGAAGGAAATAGGCTAAATTTTGTGATTTAAGAGTTTTCATTTACATGGTGTCTGCTAAAGTGGGCTGGAGGGATGGAACGATTGCTAATTTCAAATAGTTAAAGTCTATACTGAGCGAGAGAGATGACTCAAGAGATTAAGAGCATCGGCTGTTCTTCCAAAGGACCTGGGTTCAATTCCCAGCACCCACATGGCAGCTCCCAACTGTCTTTAACTCAGCTTCGGGCAAAACACCAATGCACACAAAATGAAAATAAATAAATCATTTAAAAGCCCTATACTATAAATATAGTTCTCATTTTTAAATGACAATGAGATGAATGTGTTGGTCCATGCCTGTAACCCCAGCACTCAAAAGTACAGGCAGGAGGATTAGGAATTCAGCTACTGAGTGACTTGGAGGCCAACTTGGGTTATATGAGACCCTCTCGCTACAAAGTCATATCACACTGAGGTTGGCATGCACAGGGTCTGGTTTTCTAGCTATTCAATACCTCTACTCACCCCATGAGAAATCTGCCAGCAGGAAGGAGATTATTTTCCTCACCTCTGCTTTGACTGGGGACAAATCACGTTGTTTAAGCATTATTTCCCCAAAGAGAGGCTGGGAAATGTCTGGCAGACAATGATCAACTGTGAAGGATCACTGGGGTCTGTACCAAAGCCATGGCTGTCCTCATTATTCTGCAGCTAAGGAATCCTTTGGGGGCTATATTAGGTCTTCAGGGCAAGTTGCTTATGGAAAATGAAAAGGAAGTTATGAGAGATTTCTCCTGTTAAGAATTTATGAGCAGGATAAATTTAGAATGTTATAAAAATGTCAACATACCATAAAGGAAACTTTAATGTAGGCTTCTTAAAGACATCTTGGACAAAACAGAGATAATAAACAAGTTATAAATTAAGGTTCTCTCTGGCAGCTTCAGATGAGAGAGGCTGCATTTTGGAGGACGTAACAATATTTAAGCCAAAAATACTGACACTTATAGGCGAGGTTACTAGTTTCTTGGTAACAAATTAACTGCAGAAGAACAAAATGTTAAGAGTCAACTGGCTCCAAAGCAGCTCTGGATTGATTTAGTTACTGATAAACTCTTCTGGTCTTACTGTAAACATCTTTCCAGGGAATCCTGCATGACTCTGGGCTGCTGTGAACCTCATGCTGATTTCCCAGGCCTCTAGATAAATTTCTCATCCAAATCCCTGCACGAATCCTTCTTCCTGTTGGTCTCCAAACAGGCAGCCTACAGGTATCTTCAAACAGGAAAGGGCAAACATAATTTGGGTACACTGAACTCAATACACTATGACAAATGTTGATAATGACAAATATTTACGTCTACTGTTCTGACCCATACCAGCAGAAGTTGGGCATGTGCTTCAGGAGAAAATGGTCTCCATCAGCAAGAGTCAGATACAACAATCGGACCTACTAGAGATGAATTATGTCGATAACAACACACATGAACTATGAGAGGAATTATTCCTCCCCTCGGGATTCATGTAAGGAAACTTGCTTGTTTCGTAAATGGCAATGTTTAGATTTGTAGGCAGGTAGTCTGCTTCTGGAATTCATGGGAAAATAAAACTTTCATTTTACAGAAGGCAGTAAAATATGGTAAGTGGTATTTTAAAGGTGATGAGGTCATTTTGATAAAGTGGTGTTATTTTTCGTGAGGGATGAAACAAGAGAGACAAAACAAGTAAAATGTGAAATTTGCTAAAGAGATTCAGCTGCAGCTTAGACACAGCTAAGTGGAAAGTAGCTATGAAGAACTTAGGCAGAGCACAGCACAGGAGAAAATGGGAAGGTGAGTCCTGTGGAGGCAGAAGAGTTCATTCAGCACATTTGAAAGGAGTTCCTGAAGGGGAGGTTATACTAGAATGCACAGAACTGATAAGATATCAAACCACAGTTACCAAAGCCACACAAGGCTCAGATGGACAATGAAATGAAATCCCACACACATTGCATCAAAGCCTCAGAATACTGACAGAGATGATCTTAAAAGGCAGTCAGCAACACCAGAAGACACAACTGGCATCTCCAAATGAGAGAATACTGTTGTCAAACTCTTATTTAACCACCAGTAGCACGCTTCTTTCAAAAATGAAAAGCAATATAATTCCACCAAAAGATAAAGAGAAGCTGGGGATATTTATGACCAATTGTAGCCAGTCTTTGCTACTCTGTGGGTTTTCCCACCCTTTATACCTCTGCTTTCATCTCCTATCACTAGATAGGAGAGAAAGGATAGAGGGGGCAGGGAGAGAAGGGGGAGAGAGGGACAGAGGGAGGGAGGATAGAGGGGGTAGAGAGAGGGGGGAAGAGGACAGAGAGTGGAGAGGGATCCTTGAATCTGATTTCTTCCTTGTTTCTTCTTTAGCATGACTAACAAACTGCAACCAAACCTGCTGAACCTCCACCAACCCCACCTATGGGTCCCTAGCATTTATACACCCTCTGAAAAATTCCCAGAATTGCAAACATCATGCAATCACAGAAACTATCTGCAGCTAGCAAAACCATGTCTCTGCCAGAGCACAAGGCAAATCATAGTCAGGTTACTTGAAGCAGTCTCATATCTCCACAGAATTAAAACTAAAGCATAATCTTAAATTATTTTTTTTAAGAAACTAAAATTCCAGAATTCTCATTATGACCAATGATCTTCATTGAAGGTACTTCTAAAAGATATACTTCAGATCCCATGAAAATGCTCTTAGAACGTCAGCCTAGATTACAAGAAGGGTAGTCAGTGACATGCCAGTCAGTAACCTAAGTATTGGCCCTCACTGTACCAAAAAGGAACACTGTCCACATTGTGGAGTAAAAAATAAAAACAAAATTCTGAGAGATGTCAGTGTAAGCTGAATTGTTTAAGAGCAAAGCTCAACTACTGAAACTTCTTGTAGTATGCATATCACATTTTTCTTTTAAAGTTTATTTTATTGTTTTTAAGTGCATGTATGTACATGTGCATGTGAGTGCAAGTGCCCAGAGGCCATAGATGGAGCTGGGATGATAGGTAACTGAGAGCCATCGAAATGGGTGCTGAGAACTGTACTGAAGCTGAAATCAACCAAGTAGAAACAAAAAGAACTATACAGAGAATCAAGAAAACCAGGAGCTAGTTCTTTGAGAAAATAAACAAAATAGATAAACCCTTAACCAGACTAACCAGAGGGCACAGAGACAGCATCCAAATGAACAAAATCAGAAATGAAAAGGGAGATATAACAACAGAATCTGAGGAAATTAAAAAAGTCATCAGATCCTACTACAAAAGCCTATACCCAACAAAATTGGAAAATCGGGATGAAATGAACAATTTTCTAGATAGATACCAAATGCCAAACTTAAGTCAGGATCAGATAAACCATCTAAAGACTCCCATGACCCCTAAAGAAATAGAAGTAGTCATTAAAAAACAAAAAACAAAAAACAAAAAACAAAAAAACACCAAAACCTAATACCAATACTCTTCAAACTATTCCACAAAATAGAAACAGAAAGAACACTACCCAATTCATTCTATGAGGCCACAGTTACACTGATAGCAAAACCTAACAAAGACCCAACAAAGAAAGTGAAATTCAGACCAATTTCCCTTATTGGGAAATTCCCTATTGGCCTTCACTGTACCAAAAAGGAACACTGTCCACATTGACCTAATACCAATACTCTTCAAACTATTCCACAAAATAGAAACAGAAAGAACACTACCCAATTCATTCTATGAGGCCACAGTTACACTGATACCAAAACCTCACAAAGACCCAAGAAAAAAAGAAAATTTCAGACCAATTTCCCTTATGAATATCAATGCAAAAATACTCAATAAAATTCTCTCAAACTGAATCCAAGAACACATCAAAACGACCATTCACCACGATCAAGTAGGCTTCATCCCAGCAATGCAGAGATGGTTCAATACCCAGAAATCCATCAATGTAATCCACTACATAAACAAACTCAAAGAAAAAAAAAACACATGGTCATTTCATTAGATGCTGAAAAAACATTTGACAAAATTCAACATCCCTTCATGATAAGTCTTGGAAAGAGCAGGAATTCAAGGCCCATACCTAAACACAGTAAAAGCAGTATACAGCAAACCAGTAGCCAACATCAAACTAAATGGAGAGAAACTTGAAGCAATCCA
>JAPYYD010007379.1:0-10321 GCA_028551405.1 Uromys caudimaculatus
CCAAGAACTCACGAAAGACCGTTCTTGATGTAAATACAAGAGGTTTATTCGGGCTCATTCTAGTGCACTAGGGCCGACTCATAGTCTATCCAGAGACAAGAGGAGTCGACCCCTATCAGCTAAAATTAAAAGTATTTATAGGAAAGAGCAAATGGAATTTTCCATGCATCAGGGAAAAATACAGGGTTTCAGTTACATAAATGTCCTTGTGGTTTGTTTTTATCTTATGGCAGGGAAAACAGAATGTCCTTGGTCAAGCTGACCAGAATGAGAGGAGGGGAGGGGGAAGGCGGGAGTGTCTGGGCTGAGAGGAGGGGAGGGGGAAGGCGGGAGTGTCTGGGCTGAGAGGAGTGGAGGGGGAAGGCGGGAGTACCTGGGCTTGCCTGCATCTTTATTTTAACACTACTACAACTCATTTTATTGCAAGTTCCTTTTGCAGAATAAAGTAATTTGGTTGCCCTTTAGTACCTCCTAGCACCTTGAGAAAAAATTAGTAGTAATTAAGGCTCTAGTTAAGAACCAGCATAAGTTCTCCACATTTAATTAGATATGTATGTGTGTCTTCAACAATAGTGCCATACCATCTATTTGTGGACAGTACACAATAATAGCTGTGGCAATCAGAGGTGTTTGGAGGCTTCCCTTTTCCTGAATTTCCTGATTGCTTTCTCTGTTCATGGACATCTATGGTATTTCCAATTTTGGGATATTCTGAATAGAGCAATAAACTTGGATGAGAAAGTCTCTCTGTAGCAGGACACAGAGTCCTTTGGGTATATTCCCCAAAGTTGTATAGCTGGATCTTGAGGTAGATCTATTTTCATCTTTCTGGGAACTGCCTCACTGATTTTCATAGTGGCTGTGCAAGTTTGCACTTCCATCAGCAATAGGTAAGTGTCTCCCTTATTCCACATCCTTGCCAACTTAGTCTGTCATTTGTTTTATTGATCTTGGTTATTTGACTGGTGAAAGATGAAGTCTCACTGTAGTTTTGTTTTTCATTTCCCTGATGACTAATGATGTTGAACATTTCTTTAAGTTTTTCTAAGCCATTTATATTTCATCATTTGAGAACTCTTAAAACCTTTAAAGGCTAACTTTTCCAGAGTCAATCATCAAACTCTTTATTGCTGCTGAGTGAAAAAAAATCCCCCAAAATCTCAGGACTTTTAAATAACAATTGCACAGAGTCTATAGTAGTGGCACAAAATTATTTTAAAGTCAACTGATATTAGTGAATATCAGGTGTTCCCAGTCTCAAACACCCATCCTTGATTTCCTGTAACATAGAGCAATATTTCACGGACTGCGAAATTACAGCCAACAGTAATAGAATGCAGGTATTTCTTCCAGTTCCTTTTGAACTGGTCCAAAAAGACAGTTGATTTTGTGTCCACAGCTCTGGTCATCCTGGGAAAATGTAGTCTTCATTCATGTTTCAACAGAAGCTACAATGAGCCCTGTCTCCAGATGGACAGGTTTTTTGTTCAAAGTCCAGTTTTCTCTCCATGCTTTCTCTCTGAAGATCTATTTGATTTCACCACTTTCACTTCTTTGAAAGTATGACTTCTCCTCTGGTCTAGAGAAGTAATCTAGGGATGGTGTTGGTTCTTCTTTACTCTATAGCACTTCACCGAAGTCCCTGGTGGCTTTCCAGGACTTGGGTAGCATGATTTTGCTTACATGTAGAGTCTTACAAAAAGGAATGTATTGAGGTATATATTTTTTAAAGCCTTTCCTGTAGTAGACTTCCATATATATCTCAAGTGGCCCCAAGACTTAGCTCAAAAGAAATTATTGAAAGTTCATTACTGAAGCTTTTGTGTAGAGACAGAAATACTAACCAAACAGAACAGAATATCAGAAAATAGAATAAGATGATTTTCAAAAGTATTGCATTTTATTCTGTTTTACTTATCTGTCAGAACAAAAACACATCAAATATTATTAAAGCCAACATATTTAAATGTTGTTCATAATGGATCTGCTCTAATAAATGAATGAATGCAAGTAAATTCTGGGAAGCTTGCAGTCACCAATACTCAAGTGTATGTCAGTGTACTGGGCAATTATCTAAGTATTATACACAGAGATAAAAAAGCACATACACATTCATCTACATTGATACAAATGTAGGCAATAGATACACAGAGACACACATAAAGACACAGATGCACTCTTGCACCAATTTAACCTATGTAATTTTGTTTTGACTTGTGTGTTCATATGTTCTTTTGTCAGAAAACAGAGGCACACAGTGTGTCTCCTTGTGTATTGGATCATTCAGTGCATGGAGTAGAAATGTGCTTGAGCACCTGGCCTGTGATGTATGCAATCATCATATCACATGCTTACGTTATTCAACATCATTTTGAAAGACTCGTGGAGAAACTGATGTTCATGTGATGCATTGCCTGTTCTATTCAGTGCTGGCTCTTATAGAACTGAAGAACCCAGTAAAACTAGGCAATATAAGACAAATAAATAAAAACAACTAATGAAATGGCAAAGAATAAACAAATAGACAGGCAATGCAGAATAAATTTTTAAAAAAATGAAAGAAAACATAACTACCAGTCAACTCAATACAACACTGAGCACATCTGTCCTGTCATCTCCTGAAATGTACTTTTCTTTTCTTTTCTTTTTTTGTTGTTGTTGTTGTTGTTGTTGTTGTTGTTGTTGTTGTTTTTCAAGACAGGGTTTCTCTGTGTAGCCCTGGCTGGCCTGGAACTCACTCTGTAGACCAGGCTGGCCTTGAACTCAGAAATCCACCTGCTTCTGCCTCCCAAGTGCTGGGATTAAAGGCGTGAGCCACCACTGCCCCACTGGACTGTACTTTTCATTCTGTTCACTAATGCTACTCTTCCTATTTGGCTTCATTCATAAAATTTACTCCGCAACAGGTGTACATTCTATTTCCTATCAGTAGTTATGACAGAAAATAAACAGAGAACAAAACAAAGCACACAGACAAAACCCAAAAACCAGAAACATAATGACTGGAGTTTCAATTAAGTTATGTAGGAGGGCACTGGTAATCTTCCTGCTCTTTCTTCTGCTTCTTCTCTTCCTCTTCATCTTCCTTTTCCTCTCCAGTTCTCTTCCCTATCTTTCTTCTTCCTTCCCTTCTGCATGCATAGTTATGGTAATCCATGTTTCTTGGGTGAAGCCCTCCCCCACTCTCAGGTTACTTACTACACATGTCAACAGGCATACACAAAGGCACACCCCAAACAACTCCAGATACAAAAATTTTAAAAGACTTGAGTAAATCTTGCCTATACTCTGGAAATATTTTACAGTGTTGTATAATAAAAATAAGGTAAAGAATGAAGAGACTGTCTCCCTAATAGAATACTGGAAACATTTTATATTCTCTAGGAAGTATTGCTTTGAAATGCTAAGTAGAGAAACAATGTATTTAAGAGTCATTAATCTCAATTAGCTTCATTTTCCACCAGAAAGTTTTTCATATGACCTCACCTGTTCAAATTAGTCCTAATTGCTCCCTGTAAAGGATCTTAGTTCAATTACCTGAAATCTTGGAGTCTGTCCAGTGCATCGTGTCCCAAATAATTCAAACTTTCAGAAGTTCATTTAACATCTCTTTCAACAAAATGCCCCTGGTGGCAGCCAGTGTCCACAAAACTGCAGCATCATTTAATTTGCAATTTACTACACTTTGGCTTATCCGCAGATCTTCATCATGGCTTTCTTCCAGCTAAAATTCTATATTCAGAGGCCTTCCTGATATAACAACACAACTTCATTTAAAAAAGAGAAATAATAACCTGGAAGTAATATATGTGAGTGTTTTGTGAAAGAAAATAATGCTTTTGTATTTAACAACCCAGTGGTCCTGGCATTTTTTGGTTCTCTCTCTCTCTCTCTCTCTCTCTCTCTCTCTCTCTCTCCCTCATTCTCTGTGTTTTACCTAGCTTAATGACTTTTAACATTTTGACCTCAGTTTTCTCCTACTTGAACTTGAGACTATCATAGTATATAATATCCTATCAGATCCAGTGGACGATTCATGGGAGTGCTTAGCACAGTACTTTATGGAGGAAGTCTTCAAGCAGCATAATCTATTATCATAGCTATCTGATAATCCAATTTCTGGATCAGCACATAGTTGACTTTTCCCTGTGAAACTCATCTTGAAGCATCATGAACTCTTGAGCACAAAGTTCAAAAACTCATAGAACATGTCATCAGATTTTTCAAAACCATTGTGCCCTTCAGGATTCACATGAAAGGAAACTACCCCAAAGAGACAAATGCCTCTTAATTCTTTAAAAAAGTGTGGAGTTTTTTGGGGGGGTATAAACAGTTTTCTTTCTGACAGTCTAATGAATTATTTTGCATGGAAAGACTGGAGGCTTCCTTCACATCTGTCCCTCCTATTTTTTACCTGCCACAATGGTATAGAACAGAGGCCTATTGTTTCATGAATAGTTTAGATTTCAGTTTCCTAAGATAAACCTGCCATTGAAGTTGGACACATTGGCAAGGGATTTAGAAGAGGCTACACTATTTGAGATAAAACTGAAATTACAGCTCAAAGACATTCTAAGGTTAAGAATATTAATGTGTTCTTCCCTGAGACAGGACAATATACCAAATTGTTTTATCCCCCATAGCAAATGAAGTCTCATGATGACTTAAATGCCATTCTGTAACTTACTCTAACAGTAAGAAAATGCAACATGTCACAAAAGATGTACTTCTCTGAACTCCACAAACTTAAACTAAACTCTATAGACAAAGACATTTTGCAATTGTAATTAAAGTTGGAGACATGAAAACAGAAAGCGTATCCCACTGGCTTATAAGTAATGACATGTTTTTAAAAATCTAAAAGCTTCCATATACATAAAAACCCAGCATAAAGGAGGCAAAAGGAAGGTGAGAGATATTTGATGCCCAGGAAGCACTTGAGGTGTTATTAGTACTTAGGAGAAGAAGAAGGTAAAATAGAACCAAGAATGATGGTAGCATTGGGAGGATGGACATTGGGTTTAAACAACACCCAGGGCAATGAGCCCGGGCCTTATAACCATGTGGAAGTAATCTGGTACCACAAACATGCAGTGTCTAGAGAGAAACATAGACCTGAAGGTTTGGGGTTTTTTTTTGTTGTTGTTTGTTTTTTTTTTTTTTTTTTTTTTCTTTTTGTTTAATTTCTTCATTATGAAACTTTAAAAAGATTAACTTTGGGGTGATTTCCCACTCATGCTGCAGGATGCACAGTGGGAGACTGAAAATGGTTGCTACCTTAAACAGTCAATCTGTGGTCCTTAGTTATCATAACAACAGGAGATTCAGCATACTTACTCCATTTCCTCCTTTTCAGCCTCCTTAATGCTGAGATTTATGAAGCTTTTGAGATGTGCCACCTCAACAAACACCAAACTGAGATATTGATTAGCTCAAACAAAGCACTCAGGCAGATCCAGCTCCCTAAAGAGCCATTTGCTCTGCATCCCCAGAGCCAGCCAGTCAGGATAATTCTTTTGGGAGAAGATTCTTTACAAACCAAGACTAGAAAATAGCTGTCATCACAAGACAGTGGCAACTGGGACTCCTGAGCCAAAATTAAAAAAAAAAAACAAAAAAAAAAAAAAAAAACAAACAAACAAAAAAAAAAACAAAAGACAAAAGACAAAAGACAAAAGAAACCTCTTAACCCTTCATCTTCTGCATGTTTGTGTACTGCCAAGCACCTCTCTCTAAGCATCATCTCCAATGTTGGTTAACCTAGTCTACTAAGCAGCTTATCCTCTAAATCTTCCTTAGATTTATTATTCTGTAGGAAAGGTACACATATATCTTACATTGTTCCTTTAACTTCATCTGCAAAGATACATACACACATGCAAAGTGAATAAAATTAAGACATTTATTTTCTTTAATCACTAGTGGTATGTATGGTACGAGAAGAGCCCTTCAGTCTGATATCACTTACATCTAAGGAAGAGAGTAGAGCTTTCCATTTCTATTTTATAACTGCCATAATGGATTTTGCTTTGTAAAATGCTTAAAGCAAATTTCATTATTTTTCTAAAATGTCTTACACATACCGTCACAATCAATATATTACTTTTACAATATTTTAAACGTTAGCACTTTGAGATATGGTATAGATTCAAACCACAAAACGCACTTATAATGAAAGCCTACATTTTTTAAAAGAAGAGCTGGGCCTTCTTAGATCAAATAGGATTCATTGAAAGTAATTGGGTTGTATGTAGTTACACACATCATGATAAGAAATGGAATAGCTCACAAAGAGCAATGCAAAACCTACATTTTGGAGTATGTCTTTTGGGAACGAACATCAGTCAAAACTACAGTTTCTGGTGGTACCTGGATGATAGGGTTATAAAAATGTCACCAAAGAACATAGTTAAGATATTTTCAGTGTCCTGATCCAAGGATTCTGAGATGTAGTGAATTTGTGTTATTTTAAACTGCTATGCTGGTGGTTGTGTTCTGGCTATCCAGCTTAATCATGGTAATGTGCTTGTATTGACCATGTTAAACAGTGTTTCTCTTTGCTCCTCTAAAGAAACCACTTGGACAGAATTTCCAGAGTCTCTGCTCCACACTTTTGCCCCATATTTTCCTTAGACCACCCAGACACTGTCCCACATGGGCATTCCATATACAGACACCAAACCCAGACACTATTGCTGATGCCAAGAAGTGCTTGCTGACAGGAGCCTGATATAGCTGCCTCCTGAGAGGGTCTGCCAGACCCTGGCACATGCTCAAAGGCAACTACTGGACTGAGCACACGGATCCCAATGGAGGAGTTAGGGAAAGGACTAAAAGAGCTGAAGGGGTTTGCAACCCCATAAGAAGAACAACAATATCAATGAACCAGATCCCCCAGAGCTCCCAGGGATTAAGCCACCAACCAAAGAGTATGCATGGAGGGACCCATGGCTCCACCTGCATATGTAGCAGAAGATGGCCTTATCTGGCATCAGTGGGAGAAAGGCCCTTGGTCCTGTGAAGGCTCAATTCCCCAGTGTAGGGGAATGCTAGGGCAGTGAGGTGGGGGTGAATGGGTGGGTGGGTGGGGAAGCACCCTCATAGAAACCGGGGTAGAGAGATAGGATGGGAGTTTGAGGAGGGGAAACCTGGAAAGGGTGTAAAAAAAATCTTACTAAAGCTCAAAGCACACATTGCACCTCACACAATAATAGTGGGAGACTTTAACACCCCACTCTCATCAATAAACAGATCATTGAAACAGAAACTAAACAGAGATACAATGAAACTAACAAAAGTTATAGACCAAATGGATTTAACAGATATCTATAGAACATTTCATCCTAATACAAAACAATATACCTTCTTCTCAGCATCTCATGGTACCATCTCCAAAATTTACCATGTAATCAGTCACAAAACAGGCCTCAACACACACAAAAAATTGAAATAATTCCATGCATTCTATCAGATCACTACAGACTAAGTCTGGTTTTCAATAACAACAAAAACAACAAAAATCCCACATACACATGGAAGCTGAAAATATTCTACTCCATGATAATATGGTCCAGGAAGAAATAAAGAAATTAAAGACTTTTTAGAAATTAATGGAAAATAAGTCACAACATACCCAAACTTATGGGACACAATGAAATTAGTGCTAAGAGAAAAACTCATTGTTCTGAGTGCCTCCAAGGAGTAACTGGAGAGAGCACACACTACCACTTAATAGCACACCTGAAAACTCTAGAACAAAAAAACAGCAAATACACGCAAGTGGAGTAGACAGCAGGAAATAATCAAACTCAGGGTTGAAATCAAACAAATAGAAACAAAAAGGACTATACAAAGAATCAAGAAAACCGGGAGCTGGTTCTTTGAGAAAATCAATAAGACAGATACGTCCTTAGCCAGACTAACCAGAGGGCACAGAGACAGTATCCAAATTAAGAAAATCAGAAATAAAAAGGGAGCTATTACAATCAGAACTGAGGAAATTCAAAAATATCATTAGAACCTACTACAAAAGCCTATATTCAACAAAACTGGAAAATCTAGATAAAATAGACAATTTTTTAGACAGATACAAATTCTAATATTAAATCAGGATCAGACACCACATCTAAGCAGTCCCATAACCACTAAAGAAATAGAAGCAGTCATTATAAGTCTCCCAACCAAAAAAAGCTCAGGACCAGATGGGTTTAGTGAAGAATTCTATCAGAACTTCAAAGAGGACCTAATACCAATATTCTTCAAACTATTCCACAAAATAGAAACAGAAAGAATAATACCCAATTTGTTCTATGAAGCTACAGTTATGCTGTTACCAAAACCAGAATAAGACCCAATGAAGAAAAAGAACTTCAGACCAATTTCCCTCATGTATATCAATGCAAAAAGACTCAATAAAATTATCGAAAACAGCATCCAAGACCACATCAAAATGATCATCTATCATGATCAAATAGGCTTCATCCCAGTGATGCAGGGATGGTTCAATATAAGGAAATCTATCAATGTAATCTACTCCATAAACAAACTCAAAGAAAAAAAAAAACACTTGTGCATTTAAGTAGACACTGAAAAATCATTTGACAAAATTCAACATCCCTTCATGTCTTAGAAAGATCAGGAATTCAAGGCCCATACCTAAACATAGTAAAAGCAATATACAGCAAACCAGTAGCCAACATCAAACTAAATGAAGGGAAACATGAAGCAATCCCACTAAAATCAAGGACTAGACAAGGCTGCCCAAGTTCTCCCTATCTATTCAATATAGTACTTGAAGTTCTAGCTCGAACAATTAGACAACAAAAGTAGTAGGTCACAGGGCTACATATTGAAAAGGAAGATGTCAAAATATCACTATTTGTTGATGATATGATACTACATTTAAGTGACCCCAAAAATTCTACCACAGAATTCCTACAACTAATAAACAAATTCAGCAAAGTGGCTGGATATAAAATTAACTCAAACAAATCAGTAGCCTTCCTATACTCAAAAGATAAAAGATCTGAGAAAGAAACTCAGGAACTGACACCCTACACAGTAGTTACACACAATATAAAATATCTTGGTATAACTCTAACCTAAGAAGTGAAAGACTTGTATGAAAATAACTACAAGTCTCTCAAGAATGAAATTAAAGAAGACCTCAGAAGATGGAAAGATCTCTTTGCTCATAGATTGACAGAATTAATACAGTAAAAATGGCCATCTTGCCAAAAGCAATCTACAGATTCAATGCAATCCCCATCAAAATTCCACCTCAATTTTTCACAGAGTTAGAAAACACAATTCTCAAATTCTTTTGCAATAACAAAAAAACCCAGGATAGCAAAAACTGTTCTCAAAAATAATCGGTTACCTGGAGAAATCACCATCCCTGACCACAAACTATACAACAGAGAAACTGCATAGTATTGCTAAAATGACAGGCAGGATCAATGGAGCAGAACTGAAGACCCAGAAATGAACCCACATAGCTATGATCACTTGATCTTGGACAAATAAGCTAGAACCATCTAGTGGAAAAAAGATAGCATTTTCTTTCTTTTTTTTTTTTTTTTTTTTTTCTTTTTCTTTTTCTTTTTTTATTTATTTTTGATACTTTATTTACATTTCCAATGTTTCCGCTTTTCTGGGTCTCCCCTTTGGAAACCCCCTCTCTCCTCCCCCTCCCCGCCTCTGTGAGGGAATTCCTCCTCCCACCTACCCACCCACCCATTCCCATATTCCCACCTTGACATTCGCCTTTACTGGGGCCTCTAGCACCCTCAGGCCCAAAGTCCTCTCCTTTCTCCCTGATGGCCATCGAGGTGATTCCTCTGCCACATATGTAGTCCAAACCATGGGTCAATAGATGTGTATTCTTTGGATGGTGGTCTGAACTCCAGGATGACCAGGGGGAAGGTCAGGCCCATTGGCGATCTTACTCCCTCCATGGGGCTACCAATTTCCTCCGCTCCTTCAGACCTTTCTCCAACCCCTCCATCTGGGACCTCACTCTCAGTCCCGCGGGTACTGTTAAGTGAAACTTGGACATTCTGAAATTTTGGGCTAATATCTGCTTAACAGGGAGTACATACTATGTTCGTTCTTTTGTGACTTAGTTACCTCACTCAGGATGATATTTTCAAGTTCCATCCATTTGCCTGCAAATTTCATTAAGTCATTGTTTTTTATAGCTGAGTAGTACTCCATTGTGTAAATGTACCACATTTTCTGTATCCATTCCTCTGATGAGGGACATCTGGGTTGTTTCCAGCTTCTGGCTATTATAAATATGGCTGCTATGAACATAGTGGAG
>JAPYYD010007380.1:0-10321 GCA_028551405.1 Uromys caudimaculatus
GAGGCGGGGAGGGGGAGGGGACACGGGGTTTCCAAAGAAAAGGGGAATCATCGGAAATGTAAATAAAGTATCAAAAAAAAAAAAAAATTCCAGGAATATGTAGTTTGAAGGCTACCAAGAAAATTGTTTTCCTAAATTGTTTTCCTAAATGTCAGAACTCAGAGGCCACTACAGCCACAGTCTACGAGGGCCTATGTACCACTGAAATTGGTATCAAGCTGGACATCGTATATTGAGAATGCATTGGAGGGAGGCAGGCTTCCACAGATTTCTACACTTAAATGGAGAGGGCCACATGAGTTTAAGTACTGAGAGTGTGAGACTTGATTCATCTAGGGAGGAACACTCACACAAGTTGTCCATTCCCAAGTGGTCAGCCTTCAAAACACATATGTATTAGCAAAGCTAAGTGATTCCCATAGGTTATATTAGCACCTTTACTCAGAAAAGAGATGAAGTCAAAGAGTGTAGGGGAGGTTATGCATGGAGACTTTCATCAATATTTCATAGGAAGTCTGGGAACATACCTAATATTCAGATTTCCTACAGATAACTCTTAAAAGGTTAAAATGGGAAGCTGTGAGGGTTATGTATGTATATATGTTTCTATGTTTGTATGTATGCATATATGTATGTATGTATGTGGATGTATGTGTATACACACATATATGATATATAATATTAATGTGAATATACATATGTACAAATATAAACATATATTCATATATGTGTATATAGTATTATTTTATCTCTTTTGTTTCTCTTTTTACTTATTGCTGAAAATATACTACTTAGATGGAATATATAAATAAGAAAATGTCACATTATCTTAAGGAGAACAACCATTACCAATTTGCAAACTTTATGTCACAATTTTCCATGAAAAATACCATACAGACTTTGGAATCCTCTCCCATGGTTAATGATTATGCTTGGATGCAGGTTTTAGGTGATTCCAAAACCAAGATGGTACTTGAGATATGGAGATTCTCAGGCCTCAAGAGGACAACCACATCTGAAGCAGTACATGCAAGCATCTGCTACATGGTCAAGAGAACACAGCAGGTGCATCGATCACATCTTATGACAGTACTCCAATCTCTTGAAACTAATTAAAAATCTGCTATGGAGACATGCAGCAAGGATGTTGAAAGGAAAATAAAAGCTTCACATGAGTGGTGCAACTGCCACAGCAATTATCTGGTCTTTCATCTGTCACTTCAAGTGGGAACAGAGTGATCTATCCCTGGTACAAGAGAGTGCAAACTTCAGGCTTGGACTACCTATGTTGTGATTTTATCTTCTGTTTACTCTGTCTCTTTCTGCTGCCACAGCAGCCCTGGATTGTATGATTGAGTTTTATCTCTTTTCACATTTTCTTTACAGCAATACATTTAAGTTGAATGTGCATAGGACTTTTACATCTGAAATATATTCTTTAGAACAGAGAATTTAGAGTCCAATTCTTGTGGAATTGCAAACAGATATTAACAGTTGACAGGAACATATAAACTATTAGTGTTGGACTAATTTGGTACTGTTCAATCCACTTAGTTTTGGAAATATGTTTAAATAGTACAAATATTTTTAGACTGTATATTTTATTGAATACTTGTTTTAAGTTCATTTCTTTGGGTTTCAGTATAAGAAAGACAACTCCTAGTACATTGGTCCCAACAATAGAATATTTCCAAGAGAAATTTTGAAGTGCACAAAAGTTGCGTATTTTGTATAGCATTCGTTTTCTAATTTCAGTTAGCTTTGAGAGATTGGTGTAACGTTAATGGTCATGTTCGGGTACCTGTTGCATTCTCTTGACAATGTAGGAGATTTTCATGTGTGCTGCTTTAGACACTGTTATTCGCTTGAGACCTGAAAATTTCTAAATCCATAATTTGGATATTTTTAGGTCCAATGTTAGTTTTTCCAAAATTTACTGGCATCAGTTTTCTACTCCCAATAGCATGTTACAAAGAATACTGCTCTCTGAATGCCAAAGTCTATCATGGTTGCATCCAGAGGAAGGATGAGGGCCTGGGAGATGATGCTTCTCTCAGTTATGTATTCAGTGGATAAGGATTTCTACAAGATTCTATCAACCTAAGGATTCTCTCCTACTAATCATCCAAGACTGATGCATGAGGCACAGGTTTTAAAGACTCCTCTTCAGGTGAAATGAATTTCAACTACTTCATGGTCCTCTGTCTTTGTGTGTGTGTGTGTGTGTGTGTGTGTGTGTGTGTGTGTGTGTGTGTGTGTGTTTTATTTATTTATTTTTATTTTATTTTGAAACGTTTTTAATTTATATTTTTACACTCCAGATTTTGTTCCCCCACCCTGTCCACTCTCGGACTGTTCCACATCCTTTACCACCTCCCTACCTCCTGTCTCCACAAGGATGTCCCTACATCCAACCCCCACCCCACCTGACCTCTAAACTCCCTGGGGCCTCCAGTCTCTTGAAGGTTAGGTGCATCATCTCTGATTGAACACAGACCTGGCAGTCCTCAGTGTATATGTGTTGGGCTCATATCAGCTGGGTTCTCTGTCTTGACACTAACATTGACATATTTGGCAAGATAGACTCTCAGTTAAGAAATTACATTAAAGAGATTGTCCTGTTGACATGTGTATGATATATTTTCTTGATTGCTTTTCTGATGTGAAGGAGCCAGGCCATGGTGCCATGTTGTATCACTGCACATGAGTGCCTGGGTTGTATAAGAAATGTAGCCAGAGGAAGCAAACCAGAAAGCAATATTACTTTACATCATCTCTGATTAAGTCCCTGCCTCTAGGTTCCTGCCTTGGATTCCTGCCTTGATTTATTTTTCTTATTTACCTCAATGATGGACTATGTTAGAAATATGTATGCCAAATAAACCATTTCTGCCACAAATTTGTATTGGCCAGTGTTCATCATAGCAAATATTTCCAGCTCCATTTTTCACTCTTTAAAATTTTTCATGGAGGAACTTCATAATAAAAGTTTCACTTAATTTCTTGTCTTAGCATGTGTCTCTCGTAACTCAATCTAAGATAGTGAATAAAAGCACCTGTATCCTTAGGAGAGAGTTTAGAAACATAACATATTTCGTTGATTTCTATCTACTGTAATATGCTTTATTTTCTTCAATTTGAGAATGATGAAAACAATTCAAATGACTGCACCAATTTCTTCTAATTTAATTTGTAACCGATGAATCATTTTTCATTTGAAAAACATCAACTTAAGGAAGATTTAATCTAATTCATTTGGAATACATTCATTTGGAGTGGGAAAGACTCAGTAGATACTAATACACGGTCTTAATCTAGATATACTTAAATCAGTAGAAGACTATGTTAAGATAACAATAAAAGCGTAAATAATCAGCAAGTAAAATAATTTTAACAACACCATGATTATTCCCTCCCTCCCACACACACACACACACACACACACACACACTTTTTTTTTTTTTAAATCAAGTTCTCTATGGTAAACCTAAATTAGGAAACCTATCTATCCCTACAAGTGTCATCTATGCATATATGTGGTTTATCACAGATGTATACCAATGATGTAGAATTTCAGATCATCTGCATGTATGGAAAGTAAGACTACGCTAATGGACAGTCTTTGTTCTTCAGTGTTCCATTGACCCACTGAAGAATCCTAAGAATGATTTGAGAATCCTTGCAGCCAATTGTTTTATCACCACTACAGTGACGTGTTGCCCACTGTTCTTACTCTGTAAAAGATTTTCTGTACATATGCCTATATCATCTGTACATTTTTTATTTCAAAATTTTGTAATTTTAAGTATTTAGTAGATGATACAAATAGTCAAATATTTGTAGACACATTGGTCATAGCTCTGATAAATTTCCATGAATAACTGATACCTTCTCATTTTGCACTAAGAAACTAAGAAATCTAATGCAGAAATGAGAAGTCTGCTCAGTAGTTAATAATGTTGGTTGATTGTTCAGGGGTGGTGGTTCAATTTCCAGACCCCACATAGTAACTAACACCTCCATTTCAGCTGGATCTGTTCCTGTTTTCTTACTTTATAGATACTATGAATACATTTTGTGCATAGAAATAAATTAAGTCAAAACAACAGTGCACATAAAAAATAAATGAATACTTTAAAAAAGCTAATAATCAAATATCTGCAGCAAATATTTGACGGTATTAGAAGTTTCAGATATTTAGGTTAAATGTGAATGTAGATATATTGGTGATACAACACTAATGTGCTATGCATGCATACTGGTTGATAATAAATCAATAACCACAGTGTTACCACAAACCTGAACAAACATATTAGCAAAGACACACTGATGACTACATCCCTATTAAAATCTGAATTTGGATTTGAAACAGAAAGTATATTTTAACTATACTATTGAAGAACATAGACTTTTGGGGGAGGATTATTTATAATATGTCATTTATATAAGACAGAAGAAAAATATTTAGTGCTGTGAAAGTATCAGACTTCAAGCAATCACTTCTTGAGAGGTCTCATCTTCATTTTTTTCTTTTTATTTATTTCCAATCTTTTTAATATTTCTTTAGAATTCCATACATATATACAATGCACTTTGATCAAAT
Organism: Uromys caudimaculatus; assembly: GCA_028551405.1. NCBI lineage: Eukaryota > Metazoa > Chordata > Mammalia > Rodentia > Muridae > Uromys > Uromys caudimaculatus. Next base: position 4,604 of record JAPYYD010007380.1, read on the forward strand.
CCATCTCTACAATTCTCCTCCAACTTCATGTCTCCCCCCTTTTCTTTTTTTAATTTATTTAATACTTTATTTACATTTCAAATGTTTTCCCCTTTCCAGGTCTCCCATTTGGAAAGCCCCTATCCCATACCCCCTCTCCCTGCCTCTATGAGGGTATTCCCCCACCCACTCACCCACTCTCATCTTCCCTTCCTGACATTCCCTTTTACTAGGGCATCTAACAGTCTCAGACTCAAGGGCCTCTCCTCCCACTGATGGCCAACAAGGCCCTCCTCTGACACATATGTGGCCAGCACCATGGGCCCCTCCATGTGTATTCTTCCGTTGGTGGTCCAGTCTCTGGGAGCACTTGGGGGCCTGACCAGTTGACACTGTTGCTCCCTCCCCATGGGGCTGCAAACTTCCTCAGTTCCTTCAGTCCCTTCTTAAACTCCTCCATCTGGGTCCCCACGCTCAGTCAAACAGTTGCTGTGAATTGAATCATGGGTGTTCCGAACTTTTGGGCTAATATCTGCTCATCAGTGAGTACATACCCTGTTTGTTCTTTTGTGACTGAGTTACCTCACTCAGGATGATATTTTCAAATTCCATCCATTTGCTTGCAAATTTCATGATGTCATTGTTTTTAATAGCTGAGTAGTATTCCATTGTGTAAATGTACCACATTTTCTGTATCCACTCCTCTGTTGAGGGACATCTGGGTTGTTTCCAGCTTCTGGCTATTATAAACATGGCTGCTATGAACATAGTGGAGCATGTGTCCTTATTAGATGTTGGAGGATCTTCTGAGTGTATGCCCAGGAGTGGTATAGCTGGGTCCTCAGTGCAAAGAGCTAACTTTCCCTTCCTTCCTGGGGGAACCTCCCAGGAAGCTATCGACCACTGGTCCGCACCTGAGGAGAGAAATGCTGGTGGTGGAAAGAGGCAGGAGACAAAGGATGCGTTGAGGGCAAGACAGTATTCCGATCAAGCCCCAAAAATGGCTTTATTGCTACATATATATAAACACTTTAGGGCGGGAAGTGGCAGAGGAAGGGAGATTCCAGATGTCACACATAGCTATAAATCAGGATGACAGTCATTGTTGTCTTGAAGCTGCAGGCCACGTCAAACAGGATGTCTTATCACTTGCTGGAGGCAGTGGGAATGGGAAGGAATCAAAGGAATGCCTACTGTGGAACCCAGGACACTTTGACTTGCTAATTAAGCCAAGCCTGGGACACTCTGGCTAGCTGATTAAGAGCAAGGCCTTAGATTCAAACAACGCCATTTGGTCTCCTGCACTCAGGAAGTATTATGTCCAATTTTCTGAGGGTCCACCAAACTGATTTCTAGAGTGGTTGTACCAGCTTGCAGTCACACCAGCAATGGAGAAGTGTTGCTCTTTCTCCACATCCTTGCCAGCATTTGCTGTCACCTGAGGTTTTGATCTTAGTCATTTTGACTGGTGTGAGGTAGAATCTCAGTGTTGTTTTGATTTGCATTTCCCTGATTACTACGGATGTTGAACATTTCATTTGCTGCTTCTAAGCCATTCGAGTTTCCTCAGTTGAGAATTCTCTGTTTAGCTCTGTTCCCATTTTTTGATAGAGTTATTTGGTTCTCTGGAGTCTAAGTTCTTGAGTTCTTTGTGTATGTTGGATATTAGCACTCCATCGGATATAGGATTGGTTAAGATCTTTTCCCAATCTGTTGGTTGCCATTCTGTCCTATTGACAGTGTCCTTTGCCTTATAGAAGCTTTGCAATTTTATGCGGTCCCATTTGTCAATTCTTGATCTTAGAGCATAAGCCATTGGTGTTTTGTTCAGGAACTTTTCCCCTGTGCCCATGTGTTCGAGACTTTCCCCCACTTTCTCTTCTATTAGATTCAGTGTAACTGGTTTTATGTGGAGGTCCTTGATCCACATGGACTTGAGCTTTGTACAGGTGGATAGGAATGGATCAATTCGCATTCTTCTACATGTTGACCACCATTGAGCCAGGACCATTTTTTGAAAATGCGTCTTGTTTCCACTGGATGGTTTTAGCTCCTTTGTCAAAAATCAAGTGACCCTAGAGGTGTGGGTTCATTTCTGGGTCTTCAATTCTATTCCACTGATCTACCTGCCTGTACCTGAACCAATACCATGCAGTTTTTATCACTACTGCTCTCTTGTACAACTTGAGGTCAGGGATGCTGATTCCCCCAGAAGTTATTTTATTGTTGAGAATAGTTTTTGCTATACTGGGATTTTAGTTATTCCAAAGGAATTTGAGAATTGCTCTTTCTAAGTCTATGAAGAATTGAGTTGGAAGTTTGATGGGGATTGCATTGAATCTGTGTATTGCTTTCAGCAAGATGGCCAATCCATGAGCATGGGAGGTCTATTCATCTTCTGAGGTTTTCTTCAATTTCTTTCTTTCAGAGACTTGAAGTTCTTGAAATACAGATATTTCACTTGTTTGGTTAGAGTCACACCACGATACTTTATATTGTTTGTGACAATTGTGAAGGGTGTCATTTCCCTAATTCCTTTCTCAGCCTGTTTATCCTTCAAGTATAGGAAGGCTACTGATTTGTTTGAGTTAATTCTGTATCTGGCCACTTTCCTGAAGTTGTTTATCAGCTGTAGCAGTTCGCTGGTGGAGTTTTTCAGGTCATTTAAGTATACGATCATTTCATCTGCAAATAGTGATATTTTGATTTTTTCCTTTCCAATTTGTATCCATTTGACCTCCTTTTGTTGTCTAATTGCTCTAGCTAGAACTTCAAGTACTATATTGAATAGATAGGGAGAGAGAGGGCAGCCTTGTCTAGTCCCTGATTTTAGTGGGAATGTTTCAAGTTTCTCCCCATTTGGCTTGATGTTGGCTACTGGTTTGCTGTAAATTGCATTTACTATGTTTAGGTATGGGCCTTGAATTCCTGATCTTTCCAAGACTTTTATCATGAAGGGATGTTGAATTTTGTCAAATGCTTTTTCAGCATCTAAGGAAATGACCATGTAGTTTTTTTTCTTTGAGTTTGTTTACGAAGTGGATTACATTGATGGATTTAGGGGTATTGAACCATCCCTGCATCCCTGGGATGAAGCCTACTTGATGGTGGTGAATGATCGTTTTGATGTGTTCTTGGATTCAGATTGTGAGAATTTTATTGAGTATTTTTGCATCGATATTCATAAGGGAATTTGGTCTGTAATTTTTTTTCTTTGTGGGGCCTTTGTGAGGTTTTGGTATCAGTGTAACTGTGGCCTCATAGATTGAATTGTGCAGTCTTCCTTATGTTTCTATTTTGTGGAATATTTTGAAGAGTATTGGTATTAGGTCTTCTTTGAAAATCTGATAGAATTCTGCAGTGAACCCATCTGGTCCTGGGCTTTTTTTGGTTGGGAGATTTTTAATACTGCTTCTATTTCTTTAGGGGTTATGGGACTGTTTAGATGGTGTATCTGATCCTGACTTAACTTTGGTATTTGGTATCTGTCTAGAAAATTGTTCATTCTATCCAGATTTTCCAATTTTATTGAGTATAGGCTTTTGTAGTAAGATCTGATGATTTTTTGAATTTCCTCAGATTCTGTTGTTTTATCTCCCTTTTCATTTCTGATTTTTTTATTTCAATACTGTCTCTGTGCCCTCTGGTTAGTCTGGCTAAGGGTTTATCTATCTTGTTGATTTTCTCAAAGAACCATTTTTTTTCTCAAAGAACCAGGTTTTGTTGATTCTTTGTACAGTTCTTTTTGTTTCTACTTGGATGATTTCAGCCCTGACTTTGATTATTTCTTGCCTTCTATTCCTCTTGTGTGTATGAGCTTCTTTTTGTTCTAGAGCTTTCAGGTGTGCTGTTAAACTGCTAGTGTATGCGCTCTCCAATTTCTTTTCGGAGGCACTCAGAGATATGAGTTTTCCTCCTAACACTGCTTTCATTGTGTCCCACACATTTTGGTATGTTGTACTTTCATTTTCATTAAATTCTAGGAAGTCTTTGATTTCTTTCTTTATTTCTTCCTTGACAAAGTTATCATTGAGTAGAGCGTTGTTCAGCTTCCATGTGTATGTGGGCTTTCTGTTGTTTTTGTTGCCATTGAAGATCAGCGTTAATCTGCAGTGATCTGATAGGAGGCATAAGATTATTTCAATCTTCTTATATCTGTTGAGATTTGTTTTGTGACCAATATATGGGCAGTTTTGGAGAAGGTACAATGAGGTACTGAGAAGAAACTATATTCTTTTGATTTAGGATGAAATATTCTATAGATATCTGTTAAATCCATTTGGTACATAATTTCTGCTAGTTTCACTGTTTCTCTGTTTAGTTTGTGTTTCCAAGATCTGTCCATTGATGAGAGTGGGGTGTTGATGTCTCCCACTATTATTGTGTGAGGTGCAATATGTGCTTTGCCCTTTTAGTAAGGTTTCATTTATGAATGTGGGTGCCCTTGCATTTGGAGCATAGACGTTCAGAATTGAGAGTTCTACCTTGTAAATTTTTCTTTTTTTTGATGAGGATGAAGTGTCCTTCCTTATCTTTTTTGATGATTTCTGGTTGAAAGTTGATTCTATCCAGTGTTAGAATGGCTATTCCTGCCTGTTTCTTGGGACCGTTTGCCTGGAAAATTGTTTTCCAGACTTTTACTTTGAGGTAGTGTTTGTCTTTAACCCTGAGTTGCGTTTCCTGGATGCAACAAATTGTTGGGTCCTGTTTATGTATCCACTCTGTTAGTCTATGTCTTTTTATTGGGTAATTGAGTCCATTGACGTTAAGAAATATTGAAGAATAGTGAGTGTTGCTTCCTGTTATTTTCGATGTTATTTTTTATGTTTATGTGGTTATCTTTTTGGGGGTTGCTGAAAGATTACTTTCTTGCTTTTTCTAGGGTGTAGTTTCCCTTCTTGTGTTGGCGTTTTCCATTTATTATCCTTTGTAAGGCTGGGTTTGTGGAAAAATATTGTGTAAATTAGGTTTTGTCATGGAATATCTTGGTTTTACCATCTATGGTAATTGAGAGTTTTGCTGGGTATAGCAGCGTGGGTTGGCAGTTGTGTTCTCTTAGGGTCTGTATGAGATCTGTCCAGCATCTTCTAGCTTTCATAGTTTCTGATGAGATGTCTGGTGTAATTCTGATAGGTCTGCCTTTATATGTTACTTGACCTTTTTCCCTTACTGCTTTTAATATTCTTTTCTTGTTTTGTGCATTTGGTGTGTTGAATATTATGTGACCGAAGGAAGTTCTTTTCTGGTCCAATTTATTTGGTGTTCTGTTGTAAGGAGCGGTTAGAATATTCGCCATCACTAGATGGCGCTGTCACTCTGAGGAAACTTGCGGATAGCGCGCGAAAACCCCGAAGCGCATTATGGGTGTACGTGGCTAATCACCGCCCACTCCCGGGGCACGCCAACCAATGGAGGGCACGCTGCCTCGGAGCTATATAACACCGCCATGTTGGGGCCCGCGCGGTTCTCCCGCTATCAATGGCAACAATAAAGCTGAACTGTAGACGGAGCCTACTGCGTGGCGTGTCTTCTTGCCGGCGAGAGGCTCGCGCGCGGGACAACTGGTGCCGAAACCCGGGACGCTGGGAGCCTTTTCACACCGAGGAGAACCCCGCCCACCGGACGGGAAGGCTTCGCAAATCTACAGTGGCAGGTGAGCTCTCTCAAAGTATGCTGGACTCTGAATTTCTAATGGGATCGTTTGCGGGTGATGCACTGCTAGGAATTCTCTTAGCAACC
>JAPYYD010007381.1:0-10321 GCA_028551405.1 Uromys caudimaculatus
ACTTGTTTCTGTCTTACAGAAAGTTTGTGAAGCTTTTTGTTTTTCTAATAAGAGTGTATCGTCCAAGGAGACTTTGATTCCGCAGTTCTTTATTCTCTCAAGGGCTATAATCCCTCTCTCGCTCTCTTGAACATATAACTTACACACTGAAGAAATGAATTGTATAAATATACAATTAGAGGTAGTGACAGAGCTGTGAGGTACCCTGGAACTGGAATCGACTTGTAACTGAGTCAGCCTATCTTGTGTTGCACTTGACGTTGGGAGTAAGCATCTCATGTATTCCTCCTGTTGAGAACCAGTTGTAGGTGAGTGAGCACCTTCCCTGCTTGCCTAGGAACACTGGTGAGGGAGTCTAGATGCTGGACTCTGGATCTCTGGTGACATTATCATGAGCAATCATCAGAAGAGTGATTACAGAGAACAGAACTTTAAAATACGAAAAATAGTAAATATATATATAAAAAAAAAAAAAAAAGAAGGAGCAGCCACTCACAGTAAAGCAAGCAGTGACCTCAAGTGCTCTCGATGATTTTGGACTTTGAAAGCAGGATTCCTCATCTCAAAGCTCCTGGCTTGTGGCTTAGTAGTTTTCAGGTATTCTTGTGTTGTCCATTGTCGTTCATTCACATTAATACTCTGTAGCTCTTGACTTTATTTAAGCATCGCCCTCAGTGAATTCTTAACTGCCCAGCCACTTCTCTAACATAGGGTGGAGCGGTGCTGAGGGAGCTCATCCCCCCCCCACCCCCACCAACTAGTTACTTTGATTCTTTTGGGTTGAATTTTAAATACCAAATTACTTTTGTGTTGAATGGCAATGTATCGTAGTGGTGGTGTTATTGTTTTGTTCTGATGTTGAATCCAGACCTAATTGTCTGGGTTTGGAAAAACACATGCACTCATTGATAAGGGCATGTGGGATTAAACAACCTACTTTGCATGTTTCCTTAATTCTGACCTTGGGCTGGGGTATGAACACGGGCTTCTTTGGAGAGACGGTTCAATGTTAATTACCAGGTAACTTTTAAGGGGTCTAAAAAGACAAATCACAGAAAAAATTAGATTGGCCTGTTTGTATCAAAACTATAGAGCTTTTAAAATTTGTCATTTTAAACTGGGTAACTTGTTAGAAATAAAGCCAAAATAGAATTTTCTGCCATGGATACAATTCTCTGCTTAACGAGTCTGGGAGTGATGTGTAACACCGTGGGTGTCTGAGGGTGGTTTACATGTTGCCCTTCCCATATTTTTTTTTTTTAATTTTTATTTTTGATACTTTATTTACATTTCCGATGTTTCCCCTTTTCTGGGTCTCCTCTTTGGAAACCCAGTATCCCCTCCCCCTCCCCGCCTCTGTGAGGGAATTCCTCCTCCCACCTACCCACCCACCCATTCCCATATTCCCACCTTGACATTCCTTTTACTGGGGCCTCTAGCACCCTCAGGCCCAAAGTCCTCTCCTTTCTCCCTGATGGCCATCGAGGTGATTCTTCTGCCTCATATGTAATCCAAATCATGGGTCAATAGATGTGTATTCTTTGGTTAGTGGTCTGATGCATGTCTACTGTGTTTGTCCTAAAAGAAACATTTCAACTAAACGTGCTATGTGTTTCAGATGCACTGGGGCAATAGCAGCAATTCTGACTGTAAGGTCAGGAATGCGATTGTAACTTCTGTTGCAGAATTCCCATCTCGTGGGATGCTACACAGTTTTGTATCTGCCTAAAATTGTAATTTCTCTGTAGATCTTCCCCATGGTGGTGTCATCAATGAATTCAAAGCAGGTGCCATTATTTTTTAAACAATTGATGTTTGCTTTGGTGTTAAATAAAAGAACTAGATTTCTTAAATTTAAAAAAAAAAAGAACTGGTGGATGAGAAAGAGTGCTGGAATATGCTGTCTTCTGCATCTGACATTAGTGTTACACCCACGAACTTCAAGCAGAAGAAGACCTACACAAGATTTGGCTCATTGACATTCTATCATGAATATGGAAGGGGCATTTAAGGCCCCACTCCTCGTTCAGGAGAAAATGATTGCTAGGGAAGGAACATTAATTTTCCTCAGTGGTGTTGCCACTGGTACATTGCTTCCCTCCAAGCAATTAACCTCCATCCATGTTCATGCAGGCAACCCTAATTAAATGCATTCAGCCACAAAAACAAAAGGACTAAAAGTGCAAATGAGGAAAAGACTTTCCGTGGGAGATGGAAGTGGATAAGAGAGGATAATGGGGAGGATACTATAATAAAAACATTAAATACATATAAAATTATGAAGGGTTAGATTTTTAATTCATAAATTAAGGGTAAATGAAATTTAGCTGTTTGTTTAATGTCACAGAAACTGCTGAAGAAGAACCCCAACCTTTTGATTCATGACATGATAAATTAAATAATTTGATCATGTTCTCTTGCCTTATAAATGCAGTATATGGTTTTCTGATTTAGTGTTTGTTTTATGGTTTTCTGAACATTAAAGAATAATGATTCACTTCAGACTAAAAGTGGCTTCAGATACTGCTCTAGGTTAGCTGAGTGTCCATCCACTTTCCATCTAGATGGTCATTCTCTTTGGCCATACAATATAACAAAACTCATTTATGATTTCTAGAGACTGTGATATCAACACCTTATGAAAAACTATTATTATTTCTATAACATACATGAAGAAAAATGATAAAATACATGATTCAGCCATAAAATTGGACACGTCAATATTCAAGCTTGTATAACTGACAGAATAATAGAAAAATCAGCAAAGATGTAGAAGACCTGATGATAAATGCAAATATATTTACATATTGTTTACATATATGCAGAATTACTTCACCAAATACCCTAGTATAGCCATATAATTCTCTCCTAATACGAGTCCTTTTGCAAGATAGATCATATTTTAATGCATAATACTAGTACTCCAATAGGGAAGGCTTGAAATCATTTACATAAATTTATATAAATATTCTTTCCAATATTCTTTACTTTTGTATAAGAATTATAATAGTTATATTTTAGATATTATAAGGAATCTGAAGATAATTTGAAATATACAAAAGGATGTGTGCATGGGTTCTAAACCATTTTTCTATGCTATGCTTATTTTATGTGAAGGTCTTGAGTATCTGTGGATTGTAGTATCTGGAGGCATTCCTGGAGTCAATCTTCTATATACTGGGGACAGCTCTATTTGTATTCTAACTTCCAAAGCTAAGGCTAAGTTCCCTGAAATGGATGCATATAGGAGTTTTGTCTTTTTTCCAGCAGACAAGGAGCATATATATCTCTTCAAATGGTGTCAAGTTGATTCAAATCAAGCCTTCACATGCTCATTCATCTAGTTGATTTAGACAGTCAGCTATTTTTGAGTTTCCACTATGTACCAGGCACTTTCCTAAGCACTCTATAAAACTCAGATACTATGAGTAAGTAACAGTGAAACAGTTTGCATATCTCACAAGTGAAAAGTGGTAGAATCTAACATAGGGCTTTTATTTCTTTTTCATTAATTTATTTATTCAGTTTACATCCTGATTACAGTCTCCCTCCCTCCTCTCCTCCAGGTCCCACCCCTATCTCCTTCCCACCCTGAATACTAACCCCCCCCCCCCCCGTGCACTAAGACTTATCAGGACTAAGCACATCCTCTCCCACTGAGGCCAGACAAGGCAGTCCAGCTAGGAAAAAGGGGTCCACAGGCAGGCAACAAAGTCTGAATCAGAACTTACTTACTTACTTATTTATTTATTCATAGGACTTCTTTTTTAGGGTTGCAAAGGAATAAAAGGGATATACAGAGACATTTCCAAATAATACTCCGGGATACATGCCCACTACTACCATGGGGTATACTTAATAAAGCCACGGCAACACCTAGAAAAGATTTGTCAGCCAAAAGAAAAAGTCGAAATTATAGTTCCTTTAAGTGAAACATTTTAAAAGCATATTTAATATACATGCCACTCCCACGAACCATTTGAAAGGTACATTTATGAATCCTATTAACATGAAAACATAATTTGTGATATTCTGCCTAAAATAAGACAGCTGACAAATGTTGCCTCCCAAATAATTAGATATTACAAGTACTAAAAGCTATCAGGACAGAGCACCATGGCTTTAGAAACCAATCAATAAAATTGTATTTCTTTCCTCAACAACTTGGTTTTTTTTCCATTAACAAAGGAAATACAGAAATGGAATCATTTATTCCATCAACCTTTCACCAGCAGCTGTGCTGTTAGTAGGAATGCAAAGGCACACAAAACAGACAAGAGCCCAGCATCACTAAACTTCAAACTCAGCAGAGAGGCATAAATAAAACGGATGTTTCAAAAATCTATTCCAAGGGCAATAAGTGCTAAGAAAGAGCATATAGTCGTGAAATCCCTACATTTCAAAAATAAATAGATAGCTATGTAGGTAGGTAGATAGATAGGTAGGTAGATAGATAGATAGATAGATAGATAGATAGATAGATAGATAGATAGATAGATAGCTTTTAAAAAAAAAAAACACCATTTTCATGCCCAGGAATATGTTCTTATTCATCACACAGGGAAGCAATGCCATGTGCATCTTGATGAGCAAGTTCTAAACTTGGATTCCTTTGAGTTTAAACTCCAGCTTTACCATTTAAAACCAACAAGACCCTGACTACAGGGAAGTCAGTAAGTCCCTTTTCCTCAACTTGAGCCTACTTGGTAGTGACTTTGAGGCTGATAAATTGATCCATGGAAAAGAATACTGCTTAAAACACAATGAATGCCTATAATTTTATAAACCATGGGCCATTTTAGGTAATTTTCAAATATTTTTCAGTTCCTTGCTCCCTTGGCATTAGGAAAGGAGACTGGGGCACATATTTTCTCCACATACTTATTCAGCCATTGATTTGTATCTTTGATATCTTTTTTTTTTTTTTTTTTTTTTTTTTTTACCAAAATGAAAGAGAATACAGGATCTGGATACTTTCAGTAAATGACTTGGGTGCACTTGGATTTTACTCACTCCAGGTACTTGAGAGTCTGAGTCTTCACTCTAATATCCAGGCCCATTTCCATCCTCCAACCCTCCTTCTTCGCAAAGGCAAAGTAGACTGATATTAGGTTCAATTCTGTAAATTAAGCTAACTTTTGGACTGATATGATAGCAGCCAGAATGACACTATCAGAGCTTTGAGTACAGTGATGAGATGTTACTGATAGCACTTAGTTTCTCTTAGTTTTCTGGGTGTTTTGGTTATCTGTTTTAGAACAAGAAGTTTGGGCTCTGAAGCAGTTCCCTGGATCTTAGGCAGAATGGCGATCCTTTGATACATGGAGCTAGAATTCACCATTGTAAAAATGAAAGTACAAAGCAAATACGTATTATTCACCTTAGGAGCAAAGATGGGGTCTGTCATTCTTTCATTTGTCATTCGTTTTCTTCATGCCAATGATGACAATGATATTTACTTTTTCATTTCAGCCCTTTATTTTTCTGTTTTAAATTCTTTTAGAAGGAACTGTTCATTTATAAACTTTCACATAACTCAAGCATCTCATATAATTTTTTAAAGTCTCCACGTATATATGTGTGATTTTTTTGAGTTTGTATGTGCCCCATGTGTGCAGGAGCTGACAACAACCAGAACAGGACATTGGATATGCTGGAAGTGTAGTTACAGAGCATTGTGAACTGTCGTGCTGGCTCTGGAAACTCAACATGTGTCTTCAGCAAGAACAGAAGAGTTCTTAACTGCTGAGACATCTCTCCAGGACCTCATATAGCTATTAATGAATGATTATGATTTCAACTTCTCGGGAATTATTATTAACTTAAAATATATTTCTGGATTTAAACAACTAGAATCATTTGTTTGAAATAATCTTTGGAACATAGCATAATTTTTTTCTGTATCATGTACTACCTACAACCTGCCCATGTTCCCTTGTCCCTAATTAAAACTCATTGGCATCTGTTTGCCTGTTCCTTTTTCTACAGCCTGCCTTACCTGCTGATGGGTCAGCTTCTTAGACACAGTCTCTAATAAAATGACCCACAATGAGTATACATAGATAACTTGACTACCTGTGTTCTACATTGACTTCTACAGTTCCCTTACAAAGAAGCTCCTCCCTCTTCAATCACACTGGTAACATAGGATTTATGTGCTCTTTTCTTACCTGTCTTACTGTTCCAAGCCTTATTAACTGCTTCTACTAAAACTATTGTCTTATGATCTATTTTTTGTAGAACAGAAACTAGAAAGCCTTATCACAGTGAAGGTTTTCTCTAAAAACAAGGAGCACATACCTCTTCAGAGGTCCCATTCCCCAGGCAAAATTAATAGATGAAAATAGATTTTGAATGTTTTCTGATTTTTGAATATTTATATAAGTATAATGGGCTATCTTAGAGATGGAATATGAAAGAAATAATTTGTTATAGTCCAAGTTCAATGCAAGATTCACTTAAAGTTCATCAAAGTTATAAATAACAGGAGTTGCTAGGTCCCATTCTCCTATAGCTGGCATCTAGAGCCTACTAGCTCAGAAATCTAAGAGTTGAAAAGTTTCAGGTAGTCTGTTTTGTAACACTGGACCTATGATCAGAAGAGAGAACAGTCTCAATCCCCAAGTCATTCATTAGATAAGGCTCTCTGTCTTAAATCAATGGGATGGGAAATTCAGGTAGGAGGCAAGTCTTGGTTCATGGAAATAGAAGACAGGAATTTGTCATAACCAGCGGACTTGAAAAACCACTGTCTTGAACCAGACATTTTTGCCTTTTCTCTATGCTGGCATCCCTTTCCATAGAACTGTATATTAAACACTGTTTCATTTTCACTAGTCTCTCGATTTTTTTATCTTATTTATCACAAACCTAAGCTTAATAATCAAATTTATTATGCTTCATATACACCTTATACATAGAGCTTGAAGAAAATTGTATACAACATTTTCAGTGCACCTGAATTTTGACTATGATAAGATTAGGCATGGAATTTTCTCATTAGGTTAGCAGATTGGTACTTGTCTTATCAGGGTTTCTATTCCTGCACAAACATCATGACCAAGAAGCAAGTTGGGGAGGAAAGGGTTTATTCAGCTTACACTTCCATGTTGCTGTTCATCACCAGAGGAAGTCAGGACTGGAAGTCAAGCAGGTCAAGGAGCAGGAGCTGATGCAGAGGCCAGGGAGGGATGTTCGTTACTGGCTTGCTTCCCCTGGCTTGCTCAGCTTGCTTTCTTATAGATCCCAAGACTACCAGCCCAGGGATGGCACCACACACAAGAGGCCTTCCCTCCTTGATGACTAATTGAGAAAATGCCTTACAGCTGGATGTCATGGAGGCATTTTCTCAACTGAAACTACTTTCTCTGTGCTAACTCCAGCTTGTGTCAAGTTAACACATAAAACCAGCCAGTACAATTGACCCCTTGTCAACTTGACACACAAACACAGCATTATTAAGCCTCAACCCTTACTTTCTTATTCATCCCCAATATCTAAATAACTTTAAAAGTTCCACAGTCTTTGCAAATTTTTACATATTAAAATTTCAATCCCTTTAAAACATCCGATCTCTTAAAATTCAATGTCTTTTTACAATTAAAAGTCTCTTAATTGTGGGCTCCACTAAAATACCTTCTTCCTTCAAGAGGGAAAAATATCAGGGCACAGTCACAATCAAAAGCAAATTCAAACTCCAACCGTCCAATGTCTGGGATCCACTCATGATCTTCTGGGGTCCTCCATGGGCTTGGGTCACTTCTCCAGCCCTGCCCTTTGTAGCACACACCTTGTACTCTAGGCTCCAGCTGCCTGTTTTCCACTGCCGCTGCTGTTCTTGGCAGTCATCTCATGGTACTGGCATCTCCAAAACTCTACTGTCTTCTGCTGTAACTAGCCTTCAGCAATAGCCTATCTTAGGCTTTCTTCATGGTGCCAAGCCTCAACTCCTTTGCATGACCCCTTCAATCCTGGGCTGTCAATTGCAACTGAGGCTGCACCTTCAACAATGGCCTTCTGCAGCCTCTCATTGTGCCAAGCCTCAGCTGCTCTTCATGACCCCTTCATGCCTTCAAAACCAGTACCACCTGGGTGACTCTTACACATTACCAAGTCCAGCCACAGCACAAGGTACAACTTTGGCTATCTCTGGAACACAGCCTCTTTGTGCTCTCAGAAAACACTTCCCAGAAGATGCCACCTCAATGATGCTGGTTTCTTCTTAATCACTGCTAATTTCTTAGCTCTAGCTAACCAGCACCAATAGTCCCAGTAATGCAAAGTTTTCCTTTTAGTAGTTCTGGTATCTTGTTAATCACAGCTGATTCTTCAGCCCCAGCTAACCAAAACCACAGGATCTTCACAACCCAAATAGCAGTAGCCCTGATAAGGGTCTTTAATCTTCTCTCTGAAATTTCACAAGCCAGACCTCCATCTTCTGCAATGTTCTCAACATTATCTTCCAAGCTCCTACACATCCCACAGAGCTCTTAACACCAAATGGCTCTTCTAGCCCAAGGTTCCAAAGTCCTTCCACAGTCCTCCCCAAAACATGGTCAGGTTGTCACAGGAATACCCCACTGTGCTGGTACCAATTTGTCTTAGTCAGGGTTTCTATTCCTGCACAAACATCATGATCAAGAAGCAAGTTGGGGAGGAAAAGGTTTATCCAGCTTATACTTCCACACTGCTGTTCATCACCAGAGGAAGTCAGGACTCAAACTCAAGCAGGTCAGGGATCAGGAACTGATTCAGAGGCCATGGAGGGATATTCCTTACTGGCTTGCTTCCTCTGGCTTGCTCAGCTTGCTTTCTTATAGAACCCAAGACTACCAGCCCAGGGATGGCACCACACACAAGGGGCCCTCCCCCCTTGATCTCTAATTGAGAAAATGCCTTACAGCTGGAACCCATGGAGGCATTTTCTCAACTGAAGCTCCTTTCTCTATGATAACTCTAGGTTGTGTCAAGTTGATAAAAAACCAGCCAGTACAGTACTCAAACTGGACCATTTCCAGTTTTCAGATGAGGGTTGTTCAACCTATACAAGTTCCTCAAACATAGCCAGGCTTTTAGTTCAACACAGACCTACTACTTCCACTATAAATTTAGAACTATCTTCTTATATACATAGGACCTCTTTTCTTTCAGAATTTCTCTTGGGTTATATGCCCCATCTCTATGATTTTCTAACTCTTATAAATTCCTCAAGTGAGCCAGGTCATGGTGGTGCACGCCTTTAATCCCAGCACTTGGGGGGCAGAGGCAGGTGGATTTCTGAGTTCGAGGCCAGCCTGGTCTACACAGTGAGTTCCAGGACAACCAGGGCTACACAGAGAAACTCTGTCTCGAAAAACCAAAAAAAAAAATAAATGAATGTATAAATCCCTCAAGTGTCATAATGGAAAGGCTATATTATAATTTATGCTTTATTAGCCAGTGATCTCTTCTCATTCTAAAATCTATGATGGCTGAGAACATATCTATCTTGTTTATCATTTATAAAATTATTATATACTTAAAATGAGCATAGTGAGTTGAATGGTGGTTCCCAAAATAATATACCAATGACTTAATCACCACAATTTATGAATGCTGTCCTCTTTAGAAAAGTGAATTTTTCTTTAGTGTACTTTTTTTAAGCTTTTAAGATGTGGAGATGAGTGTACTTTATCCAAGGGAGTTCAAGTACAGTGTTAAGTACCTCCATAAGAAACATACAGAGGAAAGGTACCATGATCACAGAAGTGGAAACTGGAGAAACCACAAACTAAAGAAGGCTTGAGCCCACCAGAAGCTAGAAAAGGCAAAGAACATATTTTCCCATAGAGCTTTCTAGAGAAATGTGACCCTGCCAACACCTTGACTAAGTTCAGGCTTCTAGCCCCTTACACTCTAAGGAAATAAATCCCTGCTGCTTGCAAATGGATAGTATTTGGACATCTGCAATGTGTTTTTAGAACCTCCTGGGAGATTACAGAATCATGATCCATCAATGTAATTCACTACATAAACAAACTCAAAGAAAAAAACTACATGGTCATTTCCTTAGATGCTGAAAAAGCATTTGACAAATTTCAACATCCCTTCATGATAAAAGTCTTGGAAACATCAGGAATTCAAGGCCCATACCTAAACATAGTAAAAGCAATATACAGCAAGCCATCAGCCAACATCAAACTAAATGGAGAGAAACTTGAAGCAATCCCACTAAGATCAGGGACTAAACAAGGCTGCCCTCTCTCTCCCTACCTATTCAATATAGTAATTGAAGTTCTAGCTAGAGCAATTAGACAACAAAAGGAGGTCAAAGGGATACAAA
>JAPYYD010007382.1:0-10321 GCA_028551405.1 Uromys caudimaculatus
GATTTCTTTATTGTTTCTATTTCTATTTTTAGCTCCTGGATGGTTTTGTTTATTTCCTTTGTCTGTTTGATTGTGTTTTCCTGTAATTCTTTAATGGATTTCTCTGTTTCCTCTTTAAGAGCTTCTAGTTCTTTACCTCTGTTCTCTTGTGTTTCTTTAATGGTGTTAATTTCTTTCTTAAAGTCTTCTATCATCATCATGAGAAATGATTTTAAATCTGAGTCTTGCTTTTCTGGCATATTGGGGACTCCAGGCCTTGCTGTGGTGGGAGAGCTGGGTTCTGATGATGTCAAGTGGCCTTGGTTTCTGTTCCTTAGGTTCTTCCCCTTGCCTTTTGCCATCTTGTTAACTCTGATGTTAGGTGATCTTACTTTCTGGCTATGGCTTTTCTCACCTGCAGACCTCTGTATCAATACTCCTTGAAGACCAGCTCTCTCTGAGAGGTGTTTTTTCCACGCCCCTGGGTGAGTAACTTTCTCCTGGAGCTCCTTGACTATAGGACCCTAGTGGCCCAGGCAGACGTCTCCTGCCACAACCGCTGCTGTTGGGATCCCGGGGGTTTCTATGCCCGCCTACTGCAGTCCCTGTGTTTCACAGGTTCGGGGTAGTTCCTGGTGAGCTGTGGAGCTTGTCTTGGGCCCACTCCCGACTTTTCCAAGCTCCTGGGAGGGTATCCCTCTCCTGGCACTAATCAGCTATGGAGCCCTGTGGCCCAAGCTGAGGTCCCCGTCTGACCCCCGTTTTCCTTTTTTTTTTTTTTTCTTCTGTATGTTTCATTATACTTAAATCATTTGTTCATCAGATGCATTCAATAAACATTTTTAAGTTTGTTTATTTAGTAGAGGTGTGTGTATTCATGGGAAGCAGAGGTGTGTATACTCATGGGAGGTAACATGTGTGTGTGCGTGTGTGTGTGTGTGTGTGTGTGTGTGTGTGTGTGTGTAGGCTAGAGTTGGGCATGCTTCCTCGATAGCCATTCATCCAACGTTTTTAGACAAGGTCAATAAGTGTGACTAGAACTGACCACTAGACTAGTATGGCTGGTCAAGAAGCCACAGGGTTTTGCCACTGGCATTACAAGCATGTCCCACCATACCCGGACATTTTTACGTGGGTTCTGGGGATGAAACTCAAGTACTCATGTATGCATGAGACACTATCTCCCCAACCCCGGAATAAACACTTTTAAATAAATCAACGACATTGCATATAGACAGCAATGCATGTGAGCTTCTGCCTCTCCCAGCCAGTGCCATGCTCTTGGGCAGTAGCAATGGCAACATCAGAAGTCTGAGTTAGAGAATTCCTCCCTTCTTGCCTTCATTCTCTGCTCTAGCTCATCCAAGAAATCATCTGCTCTTGCTTCCTACCTCTCAGCTTTGAGAATTGGTTCACTCCCCTCGTTTTGTTCCATTTGGTCTTGGCAACTGTCCCTAGACTGTTTACCTTCTGTCCCAACCTTGGACCCCTAAGCAGTGCCTCTGCTAATTGCCTCCGCCTTCGTTGGCTTCAAATTCCAAACTGTTGCCCAGAGTAGGCCTCTGAGACACCACCTGCCCCATCTCACAGTAAAGGGATCATTTTTGATTTCTTTGGACAACATCCATCTTATCAGGTTCATTCAAAGCTCAAATTTATGTGTAATGGGCACTTAAAACCCAGTCTGCAATAGCACTAAAAAGTTCCTAGCTGTGAAAGTGAAAGAAAAATTCCTTTCCAATTAAAAGCACCTACACAGACAGTGCATGCAGCAGAGAAAGGGATGCTTTTGATAATGTCATGGGGGGGGGTGGTGAAAAACAATTAGAAACTGAACAAGAAAAAAAAATAAATGAATGGCAGAAATGTTATAAAGAACTTCGGGGCTCTAAATGAGTCGATCTTATAAAAACTCATTCAACCTAAACCTCCCATGTAGAATATTTCTGATATATGACCACTCCGATTCTGTTTCAGTATTTCCAAAATTAAAGACCCATGTAAACCAGTATCTCAGAAATTTTAGGTTGAATGGAACATCTACATTCAGACACTGCCAACTTGTTTTTCCTAGCTCACTCCTTGGAAGCCACTTATAACATATCATCTTCCTCTTCCCGGAGATAACTCTTTACATACTCCAAGATGATCTTATGAGCCCCCACTACTGTTACCTTTTCTGGGTGTGCATGCGTGCACACAGATGTGCACACACAGAAGCTCTCAACATGTTAGCACCAGGTAAGAACTAGATGTATACTATCTAACCATGGCTTTGTGAAGTCATTATTGGCTCCACATACGGGCTCATGATTAACTCCTCAGAGCATGATTTCTCTGTACCGTGCATGGCTAATGATGTGAGCTTTAAGCTTGAATTCTAAAATGAGACTGATGGGACATTCCTCCTCTAAGGGTCTGGAGGCTTACATGGATGAAAGTCTGTTGTGAGGACTGGACAAGGTAAGTACGAAGGTCACGGGATATGTATGCATTGTGGCCAGTATCAGGCATTATTAACTGCCTTCAAAGCAGGCATTCCCACCCTACTTCTGTACAACGATTTGATAATATCCACATAATTATAAAAATATATGCATTAATAATCAATGTAAAAAAACTGAATTAAATATACTATTTAATGTATAGGTATGGAATTTTAATTTTCATAGCATTTTATTTGTGTATGTATATCATGTGATTTCTATTCTAAATTTGGGACATTAATACACAAGAATCATTTCATAGTCTTTGAAACTTTGTCTCTCAGTAATACTCACTTTGACTGATGTGTACTATTCGATCCACTGGGTACACCACAACCACAGTAGCCAGTTCCCTTATTTGAACATTTGCTAATTTTAACTGTTACACTGCTGTAAACAAGTAAACTCTAATAGTGTTTCTTCATTAAAATTTTGCCTTTTTTATTTGCTTTCATTAGAAAGCTTTGAGGGAATGGAAAAAATAGCTCGGTGGTTGAGAGTGCTTGGAGCTCTTACAGAAATTTCTACTAAACAGTCTATATATGTGTGGAAATAGAAAAAGATGGTGATACCTAGTCTAGATAATTAGATTTATTGTATTAAAAGAAAAGTTTAAATTTATTAACATTTTTAAATATAAAACCATGAGTGGAAGGATGGATGGATGATGGATGGATAATGGAAGGCTGGAAGGATGGATGGATGGATGGATGGATGGATGGATGGATGGATGGATGGATGGATGGACTGAGTTAAAAGGTGAGTGGATTTAACACACTAAACATTTACAGTCTGCACAAGAGAACATTGTCCTGAGCTTTACTCTGGCTTCACAAGCAAGCCTTTTCCAAACATGTTTGCTTAAATCATAAGCTCTCAACCCTTCATTTTCAATGTATGTAATGAAAGCATTTTCTTTGTTTTGTTTCACTGTTTAATAACTTGCATGTTTCAATGCACAGACTGTACAGTCAACCAATGCAATTCTTCATAGGACAAATACATTTAAAGATCAGGTTACCACTCATAGTGTATTTCTCTTTAATGTATAATCAGGAATTATTTTGGAAGCACTACTTAGGCTGAGAATGGCTCAGTGGTTTAGAATCCTTGCTGCTGTTGCAAAGGACCAGCGTTCCATACCCAGCATCAGTGCTCGCATCAGCCTGTAACTCCAGCTCCAGGGATCCAGTGCTGTTCTCTGGCCTAGATAGGCACCCACATACACAGGCTGGCATGCACTCCCATAGCCCACAGCCACACACACATATTGTAAATAAAAATAGATACTAACTTTAAATGACTTAAGTTTGCGATGGATAAAAAGGTTGACAAGATTATAGTGATGGTCCTTATTTTTCTAATGTCTGGACAATAGCCAGACAATGTAGAAAACATAATATTTTTCGAATCACAATCACTAACTTCAAATTGTCTTCATTTTAATTTCCCATTAATTTATTGTCTACAGTTACAGTTTTTAAATAAATTGTCCCCTAAAAAGTACACCATAAAAAGTGCACTAAAGAGGTAAAACATTTCTTAGCTTGGTCAATCCATGTCAACACAGCTACCTCATTTATGTATCAGTTATTAGAATGAGACTGTATCTGGAAGCCATTGAAGGCATTATTTACAAACTCTCTTGTTGTTTCGTTGGTTTTGTTTTTGTTTGTTTGTTTGTTTTAGTTTTTGCTGTTGTTTTAGGGGAGTTGTTTTGTTTTGTTTCTCAAAAGCCATATTTATTGTGATTTCCCTCAACCTTTTCCATGTCCTTGGTGTCCAGAGGCATTCTCAATACTGCATATAGGTGGGAAAGTTGAATCGAGAAATTAAGATGCACCAAACACTTATGCTAGCATTTACATGACTATTGCTATTTTCCCCAATTTTTACAATTACTTTTGCATGAATAGATACAGACAAAAATTGTATCTACTGGAGAGGGTTGTTTTTTTTTTGTTTTTTTTTTTATTTTGATGCATGGAAATGTTACACAGTGCTCAAATCAAATTACAACTGATCTGCCTCCTCAGATGTTTATCATTTCTTCATGTATGTACATGCATGTCTGGTGCCCACGGAGGTCAGAAGATGATGTAAGGTCCCATGGAACTGAAGTTATAGATGATGGCGAGCTGCCATGTAGGTTCTGAGTCTCCAACCCAGGTTCTCTGCAAAAGTTAACAAGGGCTTTTAACTGTTGATTCATCTCCCCATCTACTAGTTATTATTTCTTTATGGCACATTCCAAATTGAGCTTTCTGAGGCACTCACCATATTGACGACAGCTACAGTCCCCCTAATGTACATAGTAGTTACGAGTAGAGTAATGCTTGTCTAAGAGCAGGCTGAGCAGGGGGTGGGAGGCATGTGGGAAGTCTGGGAACTTGGGTCAGATGGAAGCAGGAAGTGGTTTGCTTTTGCACAGCAGGGAATCTATCTATGGTTATCAGCTTTAGAGTGTGACAGGGCAGAACTAGATGCTCCAATAGTCACTGGAGACACTTCCCCAGGCCTCACAGTAGTAAAAGGCACTATGCAACTGCAACTTTCAAGTTTTCCATGCTGCCTTTCAACTCCTTACAGCTGACAGTGTTCCAGTTCTTGATAAAGCCAACAGGTAGCAAAGACCCTATCAGACGTCTCACCAGATTTTTAAATATTTTATGGAAAATGTAAATACTCCCATTATCACTGTGATTAAAATAAAGCATCAATCTTGCCAGCGATGACATTTGAGTATTCAGGTGCCTCCCTTAAAAACCTTAATGATATGTAAAATACACGCAGGTTGAGTTTTTCTCCAGAATCTATCTCTATTAGGTTTTCCTGTCAAAACCTAATATGCATTAACATAGGAAACAAGCAACATCACAAATCACCAGCAGACTTTCTAGGTGGCCTAGAGCATACCTTGGTCTAGATTTGTTGCTATTAAGACTGGAAGAAAGTGGTTGATGGTATAGCTCCATGGTAAAACACATGCCTACAATGTGTGAAGGCCTAGGTCTGAAAGCTATGTTTTCCCCACTATGAGGGGGGATGTTTTTTAAATTATAAAGCAAAGTAAACACTTACTTACTTAAATTGTTTCATTTCAGTATCTTATCCATGGGAAAAGATGACTTACATCAATAAAAGATAATCATGACTAAGGAGGAAACTAAATTGAGATCCATGTCACTTATACATGGCAAGAACATGACAAGTCATTTGTATTTTCATTGAACATGATTCTTATACTCTAACTAGCTTCAGAGAGATATAATTCAATATTAAAAGATACCACTGTTAGTAAAATAAAACAAAATTATTATAGTGCATCATTAGTATTATATACAAGAGAATCAATAATAAATAAAATTCAGGATGACAAATGTATCTTTTTTCAATTCTTTTCTTTCTTTTATTTTTTTCTCTTTCCTTTTTTAAAATAAACTCAAGACTCATGCATCCCAAACTAACCTGGAATTCACTATTTGGTGAACAAGAACTTCTGGTCCTTCTACCTGAATGCTTGGATTATAGGCATGTGCCAGAACACCCAGTTTTTATGTGATGCTGGGATCAAGCCCATATCTTTGTGCAGGTAAGACAAAAATTCTATCAACTGAACCACAGCCCCACCTCACTTCTTTATATCTGAAACTTTCCTACCTATGAAAGTATCAGAAGTAAAGCAAATTGAATACCTGGATTTTTAACAAAAAGTGTAAATTAAATTTATTTAACTCTTATATAAAAACTTTCAAAACTGTAAATATTAAAGGAATTTCATATGGTATCTCAAACTTATATACACTGTACAATGTTTAAATCATGTTGAGCATACCTTTCTCTTTACATATTTATTTTTTGAAAACACAATATTTATCTATTTTTCCTTCTCTCTCTCTTCCTCCCTCTCTTCCCCTCTCTCTCTATGAAAGAATTTTTCAGCTTTTATAAAATTTGATTCCAAAAATTGTATTACATATACAAAAGGGCTTTTTTTAAGCCACAAATTTCTCATAGGTAAGCAATATATAGTTAGAAGGTATAAGAAAATATACCTTTGGTAATAAAATAAAAACACTGTGTCTTAGTCCATTTGGGCTGCTATAACAAAATATTATAAGCCAAGGAGCACGAGAACAATAAAACTTCTTTGTCATTGTGTTGAACTCTGGGAAGTCTGAGAGAAGACATAGGCAGATGCCATGTCTGTTGAGGGTTTGTTCTCTGGTCCAGGGATGGGGCCTTCCTGCTGTGTTCTCACATGGCTAAAGGGCAAAGCGGCTCCCTGGGGCTGGTTTTATGAGGATACTAATCCCATTAATGAGGGCCCCTGCTCCTGACCCAATCACCTCCCCAAAGACCCCGCCCCCAAACACTATTGCCTTGAGGGTGGAAACATCAGCATAGGAACTTTGGAAGAACACAGCCCTCTGACCACAGCAATTAATCACCTTATTGGCAACATATGTTGGATCTTTGGGGAGAAAACTGTGAAAAAGCATTGAAATACACAAAAAGAAAAAGTATATTCCTGAAAAGGGGATATCAAACAGTAAAGTTACCATTTTTCCCAAATTCATGTTTGTATATGTACAAAGTGTAATTCAAATGAAACAATGGTACTATGATTTTAAAAAATTAACAAGTTATTTCTAACATTAGAAATAATCAGAGAAGAATCAAATCTATAGCTCTGAAGAAGAACAAGGGAAGAAAAATGATCCTATATTTAAGTCATCCAAAACATTATAATCACAAAGCTAATATATACGTCTTGTAACATGTTTGACAAATGCCAATGATGAGTTTTTTAAAAGCTGTCCATATTTTTGCCACACAAATACAGGTGCTGTTAACATTTAGATAGACAGTAAATTCAGGTATCAGTGCAGTTTTAGGCCAGGCCATCGCATCACTATGACCTGCTTGGGTGCCGAAGGATGACGTTATGCCACAGAGATACAAGTACCTTATGTATAAAATTGATGTGAAAGTTATCTGACCCATTGGGTTATATAAGGATTCAAATAAAACCACTTAAAGAATGTACAAATAAAAAATATTATTATGTTAAGTACTGTTGTTCGGTTTTTTAGAGGATAGAATCAACGTAGATACAAAATAAAATTCAATTCTCTACAAAGTTTAGCTGTCACAAAATAAGGTATATAATTTAAACAAAAAAAAGAATAAAATGCTAAAATTTAGTCAATCTAGTGTACTGGCCAGTTTTTGTCAACTTGATATAATGTAGCCTCTTCTGGGAAGAGAAAACCTCACTTGACAATGTTTCAAAACAGATTAGTTCTTTAGCAAATCTGTCAGACATTTTCTTTATTAACCATTGATATGGGAGGTCCAAGCCCATTGAGGATGGCACAACTCTGGGCAGGTGTCCTGGGTTGTATATAAAAAGCAGGTTGATAAAGCATGAAGAGCAAGCCAGTGAGCAGCGTCCCCAGTGGTGCTGCTTCAGTTTCTGCCTTGAGTTCCTGCTTGGTTACCCTTAGTAACCTGTAACCTGTAAACCAAGTGAACCATTTCCTCCCCCTGTTACTTTTTTTTTTTTTTCCCTTTGGTTTTTTTTGAGACAGGGTTTTTCTGTGTAGCCCTGGCTGTCCTGGAACTCACTCTGTAGATCAGGCTGGCCTTGAACTCAGAAATCTGCCTGTCTCTGCCTCCCAAGTGCTGAGATTAAAGGCGTGCGCCACCACTGCCCGGCTCCCCTGTTACTTTTGATCATGATCTTTATCACAGCAATATAAACCAGACGAGGACATCTATACAGTAGGATTTTATTGTTGTTGTTGTTGTTACAGTATAAATTATAAATGCCTGCATTTAAAAAAAAATATGTGGAGGGGAAGGAGCCTTCTGGTTTCCATCTGTGGCGGGAGACCTCTGCCTGGGCCACCAGGGCTCCATAGCCAAATAGTGCTGGGAGAAGCCTAGCCTCTCAGGAGTGTGGGCAAGCCTGTCTGCTCAGAAGGACCCACCTGGAATCCCCAGGACACAGGGAATGAGAAGTGGTCTTCTGGATTCTTTCCGTGGTCAGGGAGCAAATCCTGTGACACAGGGCTCCATACTCAAATAGTGCCAGGAGAGAGCTGGTATCCTAGGAGTGCCAACACACCTTCAAGCACAGGCAAGACCACCACTTCTGTTCAAATTCACTGGATCAAGAGGGACCCTTGCAGAGCCATCAGGACACAGGAACCAAGGGATAGCTGGGGACAAGATCCTTCTGGCATCTGTCTGCACCCCAGAGCTGATCCTGTACCACAGAGCTCGCTCCAAACCAAAATTCCTCTCAGAGAGAACTTGTCTTCAAGGAGTATTGACACCTGGGCTTGCAAGAGGGACAAGACACAGTCAGAGAGAGTAAGACCAGCTAACACCGGAGATAACCAGATGGTGAAAGGCAAGGGCAAGAACATAAGGAACAGAAACCAAGGCTACTTGGCATCATCAGAACACAGCTCTCCCACCACAGGAAGCCCTGAATACCCAAACACACCAGAAAAGCAAGACTCAGATTTAAAATCACATCTCATGATGATGTTAGAAGACTTTAAGAAGAAAATAAATAACTCCTCTATAGAAATACAAAAGAACACAGGTAAACAACTAGAAGCCCTTAAAGAGGAAACACAAAAATCCCTTAAAGAATTACAGGAAAATGCAATCAAACGGGCAGAATTACAAGAAAACACAATCAAAGAGATGAAGGAAATTAACAAAACCATCCAGGAACTAAAAATAGAAATAGGAACAGTAAAGAAATCACAAAGGGAGACAAACCTGGAGTTAGAAAACCTAGGAAAGAGATCAGGAGTCATAGATGCAAGCATCACCAACGAATACAAGAGATAGAAGAGAGAATCTCAGGTGCGGAAGATACCATACAAAACATTGACACAACAGTCAAAGAAAATGCAAAATACAAAAAGCTCCTAACCCAAAACATTCAGGATATCCAGGACACAATGAGAAGACAGAACCTGAGGATAATAGGTATAGAAGAGAGTGAAGATTTCCAACTTAAAGGACCAGTAAATATTTTCAACAAAATTATAGAAGAAAACTTCCCTACCCTAAAGAAAGAGATGAACATAAATATACAAGAAGTCTACTGAATTCCAAATAGATTGAACCAGAAAAGAAACCCCTCCTGCCACATTATAGTCAAAACACCAAATACACAAAATAAGGAAAGAATATTAAAAGCAGTAAGGGAAAAAGGTCAAGGAACATATAAAGGCAGACCTATCAGAATTACACCAGACTTCTCACCAGAGAGTATGAAAGCTAGAAGATCCTGGGCAGATCTCATACAGACACCAAGAGAACACAAATGCCAGCCCAGACTGCTATACCCAGCAAAAAATTATCATAGATGGTGAAACCAAAATATTCTATGACAAAACCAAATTTGCACAGTATGTTTCCACAAACCCAGTCCTACAAAGATGGAAAACGCCAACTCAAGGGGGGAAACTACACCCTAGAAAAAGCAAAAAAGTAATCTTTCAACAAACTCAAAAGAAGATAGTCACACAAACATAAAAATAACATCGAAAATAACAGTAAGCAACAATCACTATTCCTTAATATTTCATAACATCAATGGACTCAATCTCCCAATAAAAAGACAAAGACTGACAGACTGGATCCATAAAGAGGACCCAGCATTTTGCTGCATCCAGGAAACTCACCTCCATGTTAAAGACAAACACTACCTCAGAATAAAGGGCTGGAAAACAATTTTCCACGCAAATGGTCCCAAGAAACAGGCTGGAGTAGCCATTCTAATATCCAATAAAATCGACTTTCACCCAAAAGTTATCAAAAAAGAT
>JAPYYD010007383.1:0-10321 GCA_028551405.1 Uromys caudimaculatus
GCAACCAACAGATTGGGAAAAGATCTTAACCAATCCTACATCCGATAAAGGGCTAATATCCAATATATACAAAGAACTCAAGAAGTTAGACTCCAGAAAACCAAATAACCCCTCCAAAAAATGGGGAACAGAGCTAAACAGAGAATTCTCAACTGAGGAAATTCGCAGGGCTGAGAAGCACCTAAAGAAATGTTCAATGTCCTTAGTCATCAGGGAAATGCAAATCAAAACAACCCTGAGATTCTACCTCACACCAGTCAGAATGACTAAGATCAAAAACTCAGGTGTATACATGTTTCAAAACTAAAAATTCCATTAATTTTAGTTTGGTCAGATAAATATGGGAACAATACATGGGTAATGGAAGCTCGTGGAGAGAATGTGGATGCGTGTGCAGGTTGGTACCAATCTCCTTGTTGGTGAGAAGTAGGCGCTGCTGATGTTAGAAAACCAGATGCCAAAGAGAATCAAGTGACATTTTCTCAGAGGTACAGTATCTTGTGCTATCAAAGTTTAGATTTCAGCCTGGCAAAGCAGAGGATACCTACTGGTAGGTTTATATTCAGGTACACAACATTGGTACTGACCACCAAATCATTTTTTATTTAAACTTTATTTTGATCTAAATAGAATATACTCTATATAATTTTATCGTATTATTTCTCTTTCTAAAACTCTTCCAAGATTCTCCCCATTTCCTACCCAAATTTGTCCTCTCTTTCTCTTTCTGTCTCCTCTCTCTCTATCTCTGTCTCTCTCTTTCTCTGTGTCTCTCTCTTCCTCCCTCTCTGTCGCTGTCTCTGTCTCTGTCTCTCTCAACACACACTCTCCAAAATCAAAATGAAGAAAAAGCCCTCCAATAGGACAAAAAATACCTAAACAAAACTAAAATCACATAAAACCCTGGAGTCCATTTAGTGTAGGATAACTACCCCTGAGCATGAGGCCTGCACTGCAGTGTGGTGGACATGCCCCGTGTCATTTGCCCCATGTCATTTGCCCCGTGTCATTCCATTTATGAAAACTGATTATCTCCTTCCCAGTAGGTGTCAATTGACCACATCTTCTTTGTTAGAGGTGAGACTTTGTCTATGATGGGATTTTGTCTGGCTTGAACTTGTCTAGGTGTTGTATAAGCTGTGACCATCTCTGTGAGTTCATATGTGTTATCAGTAAGGTTGGTTCTAAAAGACAGTTCCCTTGGAGTCATTAACTTTTGACCCCGTTCCAATTTCTAAACCTCAGTTACTGTCTTCTCTTCTGTAATAGTTAAGGGAAAGTGTGTGTGTGTGTGTGTGTGTGTGTGTGTGTATAAAATCTAAATATATAATAAAATATTGATTATATATGTATTATATATAAATACATAGCATGTAATATATAACTAAAATTTACAAATAGGATTATCTATCACTGAATGGTCAGTTTTTGCATTATTCTTTGTAGGTGGATGAAAATAAATGTCTATTCAGCCTAGATAGCTTGCTGACAAACCAAAGGAAAGATTCTGTCTGAGTCTAGCTTGGTGAGCCCCCCTATCTATCTATTTATATATCTATCTATCTATCTATCTATCTATCTATCTATCTATCTATCTATCT
This sequence comes from Uromys caudimaculatus, assembly GCA_028551405.1. NCBI lineage: Eukaryota > Metazoa > Chordata > Mammalia > Rodentia > Muridae > Uromys > Uromys caudimaculatus. The sequence continues at coordinate 1,602 of JAPYYD010007383.1, forward strand.
ATCTATCTATTTTGCTTAGACTAAAACCACAGCATAGACCACACTGCAACAGACACTGATTCTCAGAAGTCTGATGAGGTATAAGTCTGCAGTAAATATTTTGTTCCTGCTCAGATTGGTTCTATGGTAATATTAGAGGCACATATCACCATTACGACAGAACTATCAAATCATCTCTTGTAGGAGCCAAAGATGTAACATTTAATCATCTTCAAAACAATGAGATGATTAATCAGAAGACCAGCTATCAGAGGATATACTTTGGTTCCTTATCTTGATAGACAAATAATCCCCCAACAGGTCATGCCAAAGCATTGTCTCCCTGAGTTATCAAATGAACATCTAAATTATTGGCATGAGTTATCAGTGGGCATTCAAAATAATCTTGTAACAGGTGGGCAGCATGCTATGATGTGAAGATGCTACTATGAACTATATAAAAATTTCAGTTTAAATTCCAACTCAATAACTGTATCAAATGTCTAGAAGGGGGCTATGCTGCTGTCTATGCCAGGGCAGATTACATAATACTGTGCTGTGCACAGCTACTGTGGATGCACAGTCACCAGGACATCTGTGTGTAAAGCTCAGCTCAGTGGCAGATCTGATTTTGATCTGATTTGGATGTCAAATGTGAAGTAAGCTCAGTGGTAGAATGAGGCAATAGAGTAGATTGCATTGCACTGGAGCCTGTTGGGCCACAGTAGGCAGCCCAATGCACGTGTCTACTGCCTGGTTCATTCACCATGCTATCCGTGACTCTTACACACTGCTGAGCTTAGAGTTGTTGCATATATGTGCACTGTATACTTACTGAATTAATAAATTCAGAGAAAAGAGTATTGGTATGGATAAAAATCCAAGGCAAAAAAGAAGTCAAAAACAATAAACTTCCCAAAGAATCTCATTTTTAAAATAAATATAAAAGTCATCAAATCATATTCAGAACCATCTTACCTATCTACTCTTCATCCCATGAAAATTTAGTAAAACAATTTCTCAAGGTTTTTAAGTGTAAAACATAGGATTTCTCTGTAATACATGGGCTAATGATCTTAAAAGCTAGTATGATATAATATGTAGGGGCTGGATGTTGGCTCAGTGGTAAAAACTCATTCTCATAGAAGACCCAGTTCTGTTTCCAGCACCTACATGTTGCTTTTCAACCACCTGTGATTCCAGTTTCTGGGGATTTAATACTTTCTTTTGACATCCTTAGACACCAGACATACACATGGTGCACATTCTTACCTAAAGGAAAGACACTCATAAATTCAAAAAAACAAATCTTTTTAAAAAATCAATATGATAGAATACATAAATAATGTGCTTAAATTAATGCTTGTATGACTTTTAGGGTCATACTCTGTGTGTAATGCTGTCATTACAATAAAATTCATACAATTTCTAAATGTCCTACTATATCTCAATTACCCATAATCTATTCTGACAATGATGGGAATAATAAATTATCTTGTCAGCCTTGAAATAACACACATCTTAGTCTTTCATCTGTCAGATAGTTGCAAAAACAAATTATGTCATACTGAAGAACATATGGGCACAAAATACTGGAGTTTGGGTGTGTAACTTTATCTAACACTAGAGGAGCTTGTTGGTTATTAAATATATATTACAAAGTCCCATGTTCCCTCCATGGTTTCTAGAGAAAGATGAAGGGAAGCTTGTAATCTGAATTCAAGAACTGATCTAAATGCTTCCACAGTGGAGAAGTCATTGAAATACAGTATGAGTGACAAACAATATCACAATGGGTCATCACTCTGGTCAGGTGGATCTGATTCCCAAATCCAGAGCTTCTATTTATCATTAATTCGTGACTTTTAAGTATTTAAAGGTCTGGTGGCTTTAGAACAGATCATAGAGTCCTTAGATTAATAGGTAGAGATTTGTGTCCTTATTGGACTTAAGCAGGTGCTCATGCAAAAAGGTGGGGAAGGTAGAATTCAGACACTGCTTTTGGGTTTGTTTTATTGGTTGTGATATTTCTGCATCAGCAAGGACTGATTCTTTAGACTGACTGGAAAGCTGCAGGAAGGAGGAGGGAACAGGCTCCATATAGACAAGGAGGTGGGATGTCTCTTTTCAAATAGGACTCTCTATCATCTGTCAAGTGAACAAACAGGAAGAGGAGGTAGAATGACAAACAAACATGACTGGTGATGTGAACTCTGGCCCCAAGGTATTCTACTCATTGATAGCTATGGTCTTTTCAGCAAGTCTCTTAAATTCTCTGAGCCACAAATGTTTCTTTTCCTTTCTCAAAAGAGCATATGGTACTATATAGGTTTTTGAGGTCTAAATGAAATTGTTTAAAACTTCATAGTTCAACAGCTAGTATAGATCAAGCAATTAATATGAGGAATTATATTCAGTGGCAGTGACCTCTAGTTTCTATAATATAGTATTTTATATATTGATTCACTTGAGTGACTATTGGTACTACAAGACAAAACTTAGGTAGTCTTGCATGGAGGTGAGCAGTGGAGCCTAACAAGCCTAGAGTTGAATATCAGTTCTCTCCTTTAGTTTTAAAAGCCATGTGAATGTGGGCAAGAAGACCAGTGTGAATCTGTACCTCACCTGTAAATGTGGGATAGGCTATCTAAGGATAAATAATGTTTATCATCACAGTCATTAATTTTGAGTTGTAGGATCACTTGGCCCTCAATGGCTTTGTGGTAGTATTTCCAATATCATCCTAAAGGCCATGTCATTGAGTTGAGTTACTAATAAGACCTCTTTCTTTACAGTAGGAGTGAGGTCCCAGACTCAGACTGCTCTGGAGTTCCAGGATGCATCTGGACTGGGGGATGAGTAGAAAGAGCAGACAGCTGTGAGCATTCTAAGCCCTTGGTGGTGAGTTGAGAATGTAAGAGAAGCAGCACATTGTCAAGAAACAGCGAAGGAAAGAAATATTCTCAAGAGTTTGAACCATAAGTAGAAAGGCAAAAGAGTTTCTTGGAGATAAATTCTAGACATCTTTCCCAGACACCTCTCCAGAACGGAAGGGTCCTTTCAGGAAACTGCTTAGGGGAAGCCTTTGGTTGTTAAAGAACATGCTAAAGAGACTACAGTCTGTTTGGAAGATGCCTAAAATATAAAACTTATAACTATTGTTCTGACTGCATAGATTGTACTATACATGTAGAGTTAAGGCCTCAGGGGATTTTCCCAGCCCATTTTGGCAGGTTCATTGCTGTCATTCTTGTTCGGCTTGTTTTGACACTCATCTTGTTGAGACTTTATGGATGTACTTTTTCCTGTTACAGGGACTCACAGTTAAGAGATTGCAAGTTTCAGAGAAGAATCTCTACTTAATCTTTTGAATGGTGTTGTAACTATTAGTATGAGGATTGTTGAAGTTGGACTGAATATGTTTTTCCTTATGAGAAATTCATGGACTTCTAGGGACAAAGAGTAGAAGGTTGTGGCTTAGAAGTGATGTTTGGATATCCAGTTGACAAGGGTAGAGCTGTGCTGGTTAATCTTGCTCACACAACTGGATTTAGAAATACACTTGTCAGAATGTCTGTCTGTAGGAGCATGTAACCACACAGGGGAAACTCACCTTAAATGTGGGTAGCACCACTATGGGGTGCAGTTCTGTTCTGACTGTATGAAAGGAGAAAAGGGGGCTGGACATGAGTAATTTATCCACCTGCCATCCCCCTCAGCCATGATAAGCCATATCTAGTTGAGCTCCTTTAAACTGCCTTTTTGGTAGATATTTGATCTCAGCAAAGAGAAAAGTAGGTAATATATTAGGGGGGGGGGTCTAGTAGCATTTTAGAAGCTTCAGCATTTTCTGTGCCTATTTCATTTTATAAAGAAAAAATAAGATCTTTGATAATAAAACTGAATAGTATATCCTATACTTTTCTAGATGGATGGGGTTTTTTAACCACTAGTTTAATTTGAATTTGCATGTATTAAAACTTAGTTCCTCATACATGGGCTGGACCTGTACATATGTAGCAGATATGCAGCTCAGTCTTCGTGTGGGTCTCCCAACAACTGGAATAAGGGCTGTCCCTAAATCCGTTGCCTGCCTGTGGATCCCGTTCCCCTAATTGAGCTGCCTTGTCTGGCCTCAGGGAGGAAGGATGAGCCTAGTTCTGCAGTGACTTAATGTATCAGTGTGGGGTGATACCCAGGGGGACTTACCCCTTCTCAGAGGAGAAAAGGAGGGGGAATGGAGAGAGGGGATATAAGGGAGAAATCGGAAAGGGGGGCTGCAATCAGGATGTAAAGTGGATAAATGAAATAATGGAAAAAATAAAAGGAGAACGTTCAGTAAAAACAAAAGCAAAACCAAACACATGAAAATAAAAAAACCACCTTAGCTCTTGTATGGAAGTAGTTTTGGATCCCAGTGACCTTAGGTAAGGATTTGCTCTATAAAGTTCGACTCATGTGCTGCTGTGGACTACGTATGAAATCATAGATGTCAGTGAGAATATTTTACAAGGAAGAAGCCTAATTTGAAGGCATTGCTGCAAATCTCATCACTGTCTCTTAATTTTCAGTGAAAGGAGTCATGGAGCAGTTTAGGAATAAACTCAGGATGGTTAGAGAACTGTATCATATTACAGCCTCTTTTGCAAACTTCAACGTGTTTCCTTAGTCAGAGATTTCTTTTCTCTTAATTGTGTTGAGCAGTCATTAGACAAGTTTAATCTTTGATAAACTGGACCCTTGAAGGCAGAGTGTGATGAGATGGGGCCTTGAGGTGGAAAGCAAAGACTGTGACTTTGGAATGCAGTCAGAATGGATGGACATCTTACTGAGATACAGTAAGGGCTCAGAAGTGACTAACAAGGCACCGTGTTAAATTCAGAGTTACGTTTCTCTATTTCTTTTTCCTAAACTTGTATTATTTTATTTTTAATTTTTTTTTTTTTTTAGCTTTTCTACATCTTAGAATGACATCACCCAGGCCCTCTATCTACTGAAAACATACTCTGCTTTCCCTCAGCTGTTTGTTTCTCCTTTCTTTAAGAATCAGTGCCACCATTTGCTGAATCCAGTCAGCAATTAGACTGTGCTGCATCAACTTTCACTCTGCCTCCCTTGCTGTTGACTTTAATAAGCAATTGGAAAAAATAATCAAAGTGCTCATATAGGGAACATTTATTCTGTTCTAGGCACGGCAGCATAAAAATGTTAAAGTGTCTTGTTATTATTTCTTGACATTTTTGGAGCAAGCCGACACAAATTTGATTTAAGAAATAGAAACAAATTTTCAGGTTTTGTTTTAAAAGAACTCAATAAGTAAAACAGTAGGGAAGGCTCACATCAAGAGTTTTCTCTCCAGATAGCATAGACATACATCAACTAAAAATTAGTTATAAAACTCTCTCTCTCTCTCTCTCTCTCTGTGTGTGTGTGTATGTGTGTGTGTGTGTGTGTGTTCATGTACACATGTTTGTGCAGGTTCAGAAATAGACATTGCCTTCATTAGTTGACAGTTTCTCACTGAAACTATATGGGACTCACAAACTAGGCTAGACTACTTGGTGGACAGTAAGTGCCAGGAATCCTCTTGACTCTGCTTCTTTTTGTTCTGGGATTGCAAAAGCATGTTTGTGTGCCTGGATTCTTTTTGCACTGGAATCTCAAGCATGCACTTCTGTACATGGCTTCTGTGTGTGCTGTAGATGGAATTAGGTTTTTCATGCTTGAAGATCCAGGACTTTAGAGGTGGAGCCATCTCCCTAACCTAGTAAGCTCTTAAATGTGTAACTCTTACATGAGTTAAAGTATCCTGACTATGGCATTAGGCACACATCCTATAATTTAGAAAAGTCATTTGGACACCAAAACCTGATGAGGCATGAGAAAAGAAATCTTGATGCTTTTGTCTTTTCTTTAATCAACAGAATATTTTTATTAACTCTATACTCTTTTGTAATGTTTGATTGTCCATTATTGGGGAAAGAACTCAGAGAACTCCATTACAGAGTGTATTTTCTTGTCTAAATATTTAATAGCTGTATCATTAGGTACAGATAGCAAAGAAAGACAAAAAGGAGACAAAAGTAGATTGCAATCTCCAACCAGAGACTGGACTCCCTTCATTTACTGCTCTTGTAAAGTAGAGCCCCAGGCTCTAAGAGGATAGCTCAGTGGGTGAGAGAGCCTGCTCTGCAAGCCTTAAGACCTGAGTTCAAATCCCTAGCATCCATGCAAAATGCCAGGCATTCATCCCACGCCTATAATTCCAACATTGAGGAATAGAGACAGATATATCTTTAGAGCTCGTTTACCAGCCAGCCTAGCAAAAAGTATGAATTTCTAGTTCTTAAGTCAATAAGGTAAGATTGACAGAGCAAGACACCTAATATACTTCGCTGGCCTATGTATACATACACAGAGGAATGCTCACCTTTATACTCCTGTGCATGCATTTTACACACACACACACACACACACACACACACACACATACACACACACACACACACAGCAACATACAACATAAACACACAAATAAATAATAAAGACAGCCCCAAGGGAGACATTTTTGTGGCATACACATGCACAATCAGCACACCAGTTCACCCCCATGCCCACAGCACACCTAAAATCCAATCTCTGCTCTACACAGTTCTTCCTGGTACAATTCTCGGTAGTGGTCCTCAGGGTTGGGGCAGTCACTATTATAAAGAACCTTTCAGGGATGTGTTCTTCATTAGCTATTCAGAGATGCTCTTATTCTAAAGCTCTGCCTTTCCAAGCTTTGCACACCTCCCATTGGCTTTCCAGGGATGCTATTCTTTCTCAGAAAACTCATGTCAATTTTCCACGGGCTCCAGTAGTTTGGATTATTTAACACGTTCTTCTCAGGTACCCATGGCTAATTTCTGATGTGGGTATCCTATCTGTACATCTTGTTGGTAATTTGGTGTCAGGACAGCTCTTGCCCTCTGCTCATCTGGAATTACCTCCAAAGCATTAACTTGCTGTTCCCGAACCTTTTAGTAAAATTGACTCTAGATTCTTTGCTGGGAGAAACTCTCTTATCATGAAAATGAGAGCATACATTTTAGGCTTTTGTAGTAAAAGCATTTTGCTGGCTTTACTTAGAATCTCCTTCTTATAGAATAGAAAATAAAGGAAAATATATTTTCCACATTTCCCCCACATATGCCTTATGCTGCCGTTGTCTATTTTTGTCTTATTTTGCATCCACTGAGAGCACAGTTGTCTCTGCATTTTTCTGTCTCCTGCATAAAGAATCAGCAATGACTCCCATGCACTTTTGAAATGCCATTTCTTATCTCTTACACCACATTATTCTTTCATAACTAAGTCTAAATGCAAACCTGTAATGAATTATTTTATGGGCAATTCACTCTCCCCCCAAAGTCTCTACATGATTTTTTTCTGTTGCCACTATATGACAAGTGCTGTAACTTATAATTGTCCCAGGGATTCCTTTAATGTCCAAAGCATCTGATAAAATACACATGGGATCCCAAGCTTCCATTTGCTCCAGTCCATTTTCAATTATAGATAGTGGAGTCCTCAGGCCCTGGAGGCTCCCAGGACATGCATAACCTCCCCTAACTACTGGAGGTCTCCAGCTGCTTCCCTCATCACTCAAAACCAGGGAGCCAGGTGGATCTGTGTTCAGGACAGTCCATGTGGGGGCTTTAAACTGTTTGTTTAGAATTACAGTTTGATGCTTGCCACCATTGGCTCTTAAATACCTTAAAAAATAGCTCTCGTAGCCTGGTTTCTTTCCCTCCCAGTCCAACATAATTATCAGGGAAGGAAACATGGTGAAGTGGGAATATGCTAGACTGAGGTTGAATAGACCTGGATTTAAATATTACTGTACCATTCATTACTTGATAACATGAGGTTGAGATCAGAAGTCACTTAAGAGCGAGGTCTATGCTGAGGGTTGACAGGGAAGATGGGAACTTATAATAGAAGAGGGAAAGATGGAGTGAAGTGTCACAGCACTCTGACCGGTGTCAACATTTATACAGTCAGCCTGTACATGATAGGGATGAGGTTCTCTGTCTCTTGTCTCCCCTGCCAGTCCCCTCCCTGTTATTTCCCCTTGCTTGTGGTTTTCTAGCTTATGCTGGGACACACCCCCTCTCTAAGCAGGAAACACAGCCACAGTTGGCTCTCCTTAGCACCTTCCTGCCTGAGACATGCTCAGCAGCAAGAGGTGCAGTCCACAGAGAGCGAGGTAATCTTAAAACTCAGTCCTGAGGATTCAAAACACAGTTTTGAGAAAACAGCCTTAATACAGATTAAGCCTTTTGTGCTGGGATATAGAATATTCTATACAAATAATTTTTACAATTTGAGAATCCCTAAGTATTTGTCAATAGAGAATTAGAAATTCATTTGATGAGGGTTTTCATAATTTCTGTATTTAGGGATAATTTATGGAAACTCAGATCATGTTTAGGGTTTTTTTTTTAATTTTTTTATTTTATTTTATTTTATTTTATTTTTTATTTACATTTCCGATGAGTCCCCTTTTCTTTGGAAACCCCGTGTCCCCTCCCCCTCCCCGCCTCTGTGAGGGAATTCCTCCTCCCACCCACCCGCCCACCCATTCCCATATTCCCACCTTGACATTCCCTTTTACTGGGGCCACTAGCACCCTCAGGCCCAGAGTCCTCTCCTTTCTCCCTGGTGGCCATCGAGGTGATTCTTCTGCCTCATATGTA
>JAPYYD010007384.1:0-10320 GCA_028551405.1 Uromys caudimaculatus
AAAAAAAAAAAAAAAAAGAAATCTTGAAACCATAGAAACAAGTAAATCAAGATGGACAAAAGAGTAGCAAAAAGGGGTGAGGGGTGGGGGCTAAATCAAGAAGAAGAAGGCAATGATCAAATCAAATAGCTGAGGGCAGAGACTAGATGGAAGGAAGGCATTAACAGCATCTTTGACTCTCATCAGACTCCCAAGGCAGCAGAATCTACTAGAAAACTTCACGATCCAAGTACATGCAGGTAGGAAAGAACATCACCATCAAGCTAATGTACCTGAAAGCACCTACTTGTTCAGCTGTAAGAGTCAGCGTCACACACACCTATCTCTCATTCCTGTTTTACTTTTCCTAAGGGCCCAAATTGAGGACATTGAAAAGTCTAAGAAAGATGGTTGCCCACCTCTGAATATGCTTCTTATGTATGATGCTCTTTGTGCCTCTTCAGATTGCTGTACCTCTGAAGCCATGAAAACCTGAAAAAAATCATGGCCTGAAGATAGCCAGACACACCATTACTGAAAAGAAGTAAAAAGCCATGCAGATGATGTTTGAAACCTATTCTGGAAAAGAAAAAAAAATAAATCATAACACCATAAAAACCAGTTAATAGAAAACTTTCCACATACACAAATCATATCAGTTATTTTAATATAATTTATTTTCTTACACTGAGACAAATTTAAAATCATTCTCTATAGAAAATCCATGCTTTATCCATGCTTATCTGCCCACAGGAAGCACCACCTTAGATCCATACATCAGATAGCATAAGAAAAGGCCAAATCCGACCTTGTTTGCGCTCAACAAATATGAATTTTAAAGAGTATACTCGATGGTATAAATTCTGAAATGTATAGAACTTAATTCATATATATGTTCATGAGAAAGACAATAAAGAGTAAAGAAGCTAGGGCTGCTTTCAGATCCGTCATAACAACATTTTTACGAAGATTATTTTAAACTTATTTTTTAAACTTATTTCATGTGTGTGTGTTCTTGCATCTACTTTTACACATCATGTGCATGCCTGGTGCCCATAGGCCAGTACAAGCTATTAGATTTTCTGGAACTCCAGTCTCAAACAGCTGTAAGTTGCCATCTGGGTGGCAGAATGGGGTCCTCTGCAAGAGCAGCGAGTACTCTTGATGCTGAGACCCTGCCTTTCAACAAAAGCTGTAAAACCAAATTTCACAGAGTAAGGAGATATCTTCCTTCTATAAATATTTCCAAAAGGTTTTTCTGTTTAATTTTCTACATCATACCTACAAAATCAGTTTCTGCAGAAGATAATCTAAATAAAGAGAAAACATTGAAGCAAAATATAACTTGGCTCAAGACCCCTCTTCTTACTTATTAGTATTGATTTGAAATAAGACCATGCAATATTGATTTTTAACATTGGCATCAAGTCTGAAAGTTTTGTTAACCACCTCATAGGAAAAAAGGGCCAAATATATTTCTTGAAATATTCCTATCTTGAATAAGCAGCTTAATATTCATAGGGTTTATATAAATACTACTTCTCAAGTCTTTCATTGCAAACCTTACCATAACTGGGTATCACTAGAAATTCTGTGGCTTCACATATGAGTGGTTCTAAAGTATTCTGACCCTGTTCAAAGTAAGAAAAAAGTCATAAAAACAGCAGCACAGGAAGCCCTTCAGAAAGCAAGTTTCCGTTGAACTGAATAGTCCAAGAACTCTGTGCAGAAGGAAAGGATAATTTGTGGTAAAAATGAAAATGGACCAAAAAGGCAAGCATCCCTGAGCTCGCCAATGCACTCTTGTTAACTCCATCAAAAGGCAGAGCATACAGCCCAGCAAGGGGACATTGTTGTAGATTTAAAAAAGAAGAGTTGAAGAAAATAATGAGCACTGGGTCCTGGAAAAGAGAAACAAAGAAAATTTGAATGTCTAATTCAAAAGGAAACATGAATAAACAGGCCAGAGGAGAGATCTTGTGAGGCCTGTCAGGAAACTGGAAAGATATCACATGATGAGAAGTCCAAAAAATCCCAGATTACATATTTAGGAAAATAAGCTCCAAACAGGCTACATGTGTGTATCTTTCTACAAACGGCTTTTTTTGTTTGGTTGGTTTGATTTGGTTGTCTTCTAGTACTGAGAACTGAACGTATACCATGTACACCTAGTCAAGTGCTCTAACACTGAGCTACATTCCTCGCTAGAAAAGCTTTTTAAAAAAAAATATGTCATAACTTGAAAGTGTTTTTAAGGAACTAAAACATGTAAATGTCTTCTATAAGACAGGATTCAGAGAGGATATTTACAAATTTCTGAAACAGGAAAGCATCATCACATAATATCAATTTGTAACATTTCATACATATTTGACTTGCTAATTAGATGATTGTATATGCACAAGAGCATATATAAGTAATATATTCAACATAGTGACTTTTATCATTCAAATGGGCTGGTAGGAATAGTAAATTAGCTATATATAATATATTGTTTCCAAAGGGGTTCTGAGCAAGAGACTATGCCACATAATTTCTACTTTATGACATTTTACATGAAAAGGTGGTCATTATTAGTAAAATTTTAGAGCATCCAAGCAAATAGATTCAGAGAATTTAAGAAAGATTCACAAAGTTAACCATTGTCTAAATCTAAAGCCTACATTTAACTATACTATATATTGCCTAGCAACTGTTAAATATAGTATGGAAAAATCAAGCTGTATAAAATGTCAAGTGGATACATGTTTTAAAATAATACAAGGTTTTCTACCACACAAGGTGAGTAGTATTCTAATGGAAAGTTATCTTTATCCATGCATAGTATCTTCTACATTTAGTACAACATATTGAGTTTGTAGAACTTACATCACTTTGCAGGAATTGTTAGGATTTATGGCTGGCAGCTTGACACAGCTAGAGTCATCTTGGAAGAAGAAACCGCAATTGAGAAAGTGTCCCCACCATATTGGCATGTGGACAAGACTGTCATTGCCCTACCCAACTGGAATGTTAGGGCTAAAACAGACCTAAGAGGGAAATTTTTACTATAATTGCTTTAAAAGAAATCAACTAAACAACCTAATATCTTCTGGAATTAGGAAATAAGAACAAGCCACATGCCAAAGCAGTAGGCAGTAAGAAACAACAAAGATCAAGAAAGAAAGTACTGAGATATATACTAAAAGAACAATTCATAGAACCAAATGAAATAGTTCTCTAAAAACAATATGATTGACAAACCCCTAGGCAAAATAACTGAAAGAAACAGACAGAACACTCAAATTAAAAGAGAAGTTACAGCAGACTAAAGGGAGATGTAGGGGACTCTTATAGACAACTTAGAAGATTTATATCCCCACACTATAACTTTAACTGTTTTCAATCCTACTTCTAATGCTAAATGATTTAGCCTCCCTTCTAGCCCACCACCCACCAGAGGTAGTGGAAAAGAAAGGATACGGGGGAAGTGGATCTGTTTAGAAATGGTTCTTTGGAGCAAATCCTATCTGCTCTGTCAGGAAATCAGCAGTTCAGTTCACAGGTTAGCAGCAGCAGCTCAATTCACTAGCAAACACTTCGTGGATATACCAGCTGTCGAGTTCGGTAGTGTCAGGATAACAGCATCAGTGGCATGACCTAGCAGTAACAGGCAGGCCTCAGCCAAATTGGCAAAAGTCATTAGGAGGAACCAGGAGGGATGCCAGGAGTTCTCACCTGTGCCTCTCTCATCAGTTGAGTTCTATTTATACTCTCTCCAAACATCACGTGTCCTCCACAGGTCTTGCCTTAGCACATGAGTCTTAGCAAAACTCCGTGGGAGTCTGTCTCAGCTGACATCACTCTGCCAATCAGCCTGAGTCCATGGAAGCAGGAAGAAACTATAGCACACCACTAGAAGTTTTATGGTGTGATTCTCTTTATGGAGTCCCAACAAATGGAGCTCAACTAGGCAATGTAAGGCAGACCAATACATGCATATCTTAGCGAATAACTCTTCATCATGTGTCCTTTGATGGGTTTGCTTTAGAAGAACATCCTTCCATCTGTGTCTGCCTCAGTGAAATGCTTCTTCGTGAGTCTGCCTTAGCCCTTCGTCTGTGCCCACTTGAGGGAAATGTTCCTTCACATGTATGCTTTAGCAAAACATTCTTTCACTTCAGGAAAATATAATTTAATATGTTTGCCCCAGCAAAACACCATCCAACACTTTCCAAAGAGCCCTTAACGTCACCATCCCACCATGAAAATGAGAGACTTTGGAACACTCAGTCTTAAATGGATATATCTTCATCACTGCTGCTCCCTTAATACTCAGGGATCCATGGAGAAGTCAGAAAAATTCTAAGAGCCAGAGATGGTGGATAACGCCAAAGAGCCATTGTCTTCCAGACACAGCAAACCAGATGGGGTCTTAGCATGTGATAGAGGGCAATGGACATGGGTTCCCACCACTAAGAAAAAGCCATCTGCAATTGATACCCACACAAAAGAAAAGGCTGGTTCTCCACAACAGTGTCTCACTGAGTATATTAACCACACTTCAGGGCAGACCCTGTGGCCAGTGGACTAATACAAAATAAATGTGACCCTAGAGTCCAGAATTTTTGTCTCACTTTACTTTATGTTGGCTTTTGTTTTGTTTTGGAGTTTTTTGTTTTGTTTTTTGATTTTTGTCTTTCTTGAGTTTTGCTTATTTATTTTGATTTCCAATGTGTGTGTGTGTGTGTTGTGTGTGCGTGTGTGCGCACGTGTGCACGCGCATTTCCAGATTTTCACTGTTACTTTTGCTTTTGTATTTGTTTAGTGTTTTTTTCTAAAGAGAGAAAAAAAGACAGGGTGAGTAAGGAGACAGAGAAAATCTGGGAGGAATTAGAGGAGCAGAAAATATAATCAAAATACCTTATTTTAAAAATATTTCTACCAGGCTGGAGAGATGGCTTTGTGGTTAAGAGCACTGACTGCTCTTCCAGATGTCCTGAGTTCAATTTCCAGCAACCACATAGTGACTCACAACCATCTGTAATGGGAATCTGATGCACTATTGTGGTGTGTGTCTAAAGACAGCTACAGTGTACTCATATAAATAAATCTTTAAAAAATATTTTTCCATAAAAATAAATAAATAAATAAATAAATAAATAAATAAATTCTTAAAGTTAGCAATAAAATTTTGTAAACCAAGAACAAGAGTACATTAAGAAGTTCATATATCATGACCAGATTGTATTCACCACAGGAATACAAGATGGGATCAGCATATATAAATTAAATTGTAATGTAACACACAAAGAGATTTAAGAACAGAGATTGCAAGATTATCTCAGAAAATAAAGAAGTGGCCTTTGATGAAGTTCAACATTTCTTCAAGGTAAAAGTCTTGAAGAAGCTAAGAACAGAAAATACATAGTTCAACATGACAAAAACTAAATATAACAAACCTATAGTAAATATTATATTACATGGGAAAACTGAAGCAGGTATGACCACTTTCACTATTATTATTAAAGGCTGTGCTTGAGGAATATACTAGAAAAATAAAACAGCAGAAAAAATAAAAAGGATATAAAAATAAAAGTTGGAAAAAAAATACCCCTGTAGATGACATGATTCTATGCTTGAAAGACCAGATTCCACCAGAAAACTCAGACCAATAAGAAACATTAGTCTTTTCTATCAAACATTGTAAAAATGTGTTTATGACAAGAAATTCAAATCCTTATATCTCTCCCACCTGATAAGACTATTATGTAAAATTTTCAACACCCCCACATACTTTGTAAAACTTTTTTTTAACACAAAGGCCCTTCTCTACTGTTGGAATTAAAATGATGAAATAGACTCCACTTGCCCTTCCTTCATTTTCTTTGTACCAATTCTTTTAAAATTAGCCAATCATGAAAGACTATGAGGTTACACGGCAGACAATGGAGGAAGGACACAGTTATCACCTGCATTAGAGTAAAATCCAAGTGCATTCCTCCCCAGTGTGCTTGCTATTTCAAAGGTACTCTTGATCAAGAGTAAATTTTAGACTTGTCCAAACAGTTCAACTGGACTGATACTCTGTTTCTTTGAAACCACAAGCTTATTTCTAAGAGACCTGATTCATGTTTTCAGCAAAGTAGCATGTTATAAAGTCAATATACAAAAATCTGTACTTTTTTTTAAAGATACAAATGATGACCTTGAAATCAGGGGCAGAGCTGGGGGAACGATGAGTCTCATTCATTATAGTTTGAAAAAACTAACAAACAAACAAACAAACAAAAAAGGCTAGTAATAAACCTAATCTAACCAAGAGAAAGATAGATCTCTACAACAGAATATTTAAGACACTGAAAAAAAAACTGAAAAAAGACACTAAAATATGAAAATGTCTTCCATGCTCATGGAGTGGCAAAATTAAAATATTAAAAGTGGCTCTATTGTCAATAGCATTCTATTGATTCAATGCAATACCTATCAAGATTCCAATAACATCCTTTAGAGAACTAGAAAAAATAATTCTTAAATTAATATCGATTAAAAAATATACCAAATGGCCAATTCAATCCTAATCAAAAGAACAATGTGGGAGAGGATACATAGTATCAAATGCAAAGCCACAGTAACAAATATTAATGTAAAACATACATGTGAACAAATGAGATAGAAGAGAAGACCAAGAAATTAGCCCACAAATCTACGCCCACTTAATTTTAGACAGGAATTATATATATGGGAGAAAAACAAATAACAAAAACAAAAAATTTTTTTAAAAAACCTTTTTTTTATGTACATGTAATTTGTTGGGTTTTTTTTTTTTGATACTTTATTTACATTTCAAATGTTTTCCCCTTTCCATGTCTCCCCTTTGGAAACCCCCTCTCCCATCTACCCTCCCCCTGCCTCTATGAGTGTATTTCCCCACCCACCCACCCACCCACTCCTATCTTCCCTCCCTGGCATTCCCCTATACTGGGGCATCTAACACCCTCAGGCCCAAGGGCCTCTCCTTCCACTGATGGCCAACAAGGGCCCTCCTCTGCCACATATGCGGCCAGCATCATGGGTCCCTCCATGTGTATTCTTTGGTTGGTGATCCAGTCTCCAGGAGCCCCAGTGGGTCAGGCCAGTTGACACTGTTGCTCCCTCCATGGGGCTGCAAACTCCTTCAGCTCCTTCAGTCCCTTCTCCAACTCCTCCATCTGGAACCCCACACTCAGTCCAACGGTTGCCGTAAATTGTATCTTGGGTATTCCTTTTAATCAATAAATATCAATGGGAAAACTGGATAGTTACTCCCACAAGAATGAAATTAAATGCATATATTAGCAACACACATTATAACTTTATTAATAAAGTATATTATATAGATCACATTTATATTCATTTATTGAATCTTACATATACACAATCTGTAGTTAGGTCCAAGTAAGTTTACATTTTTTTAAAGAGTTATTTATTTTATTTATATGAGTACACTGTCGCTGTCTTCAGACACACTAGAAGAGGAAATTGGATGGCATTACAGATGGTTGTGAGCCACCATGTGGTTGCTGGGAATTGAACTCAGGACCTCTGGAAGAACAGTCAGTGCTCTTAAGTGCTGAGCCATCTCTCCAGCCCCCATGTTTAGATTATTTTAACAGAGCAAGAATGGACACCTTGAGTAATACTAGAAACATTTTTTACAAGGTAGAGAAACATGAGACGAATGATTTAATAAATGAGTATGAACCTCAGAATTAAATCCAGTTTGCACCAATTCTTACTCAAGCTTAATGTTGTTATATTTGTTGTTAATTTGTAAGTACTTACTTTGTTTAGTGTAATTTGTTTATATAAATTTGTGTGTGTGTGTGTGTGTGTGTGTGTGTGTGTGTGTGTGTGTGTGTGCGCTCATGAACATGTGTCCACATATGATTTTGTGATTGTGGGAGGGTGCATGCTGAGATAAGTGTTAGAAAGTCAGAGGAAAAATTGCAGGAGTTGATTCTAACCTTCTCCTAGTTGAGGTAGGATCTCTTCTTTCTGCCATTCTGCCAGTAGATTCTCGAGTTTCTACTTCCCATCGCACCATAAGAATGCTGGGTTGATTACAGATCTTCAGTACTGCAGCTAGCTTCCTATCTCTGTGGTTTCAGGTATTAAATTCAGGTCGTCTGGCTTCCCTGCATGTACGTTTATTTACTTGCTGAGCCATTTAGCCACCTGCGTTCAGTGTTCTTGACGTTATTAATAGCAATATATGGATAACATGTCTTCTTCGTATACTGTAGTGGTTAGAATAGGCTCAGATATTTGAACACTTGGTCTCCAGTGGTGGCATTATTTAGGGAGGTTAAGGCAGTGCAGCTCTGCTGGAATTAGTATATCACTTTGGGCAAGCATTGGGATTAAAACTATATACCACTTCTAGTTTGTGAGGCATGGTGCTTGCATTTAAAGGTGTGAACTCTTGTGTTTGAAGATGTGAACTCTCAACTTTAAGTTCCTACCTTGCAGCCAAACTTCTCACCAGACTCTTTTCTCTCTGAAACTTTAAGGCAAAACAAACTCTGCCTTCCAGGGCTTGTCTTGGTCATGTGTTTCACCACAGTAACAGAAATGTAATGGATATTAACACACATACCTTATAAACATCCCCTTCAATGTTTACTTACTACATATCAAATCTGACAAGTTAAAAGTCTCCATACTTCCTCCTCAAATTATATCTTTCCTGTGTTTGACCCCTCCCACAAAGAGCCTGCTTCCTTGCATATAAATATCCTAGAATTTGTCACTTTTGCAGACAATAATGATTTTCCTTTGATTCAACAAAGCCTTTTCTTTTGTTAATCTTTCCTAAAACCTTGTAGTAGTGAGTTTAAGTAGAATCTCATTCTTTTGTTTTGTTTCGTTTTTTTCTAAAAATTTTGAGGAGTCTCTATTCAGTGTGGCAACATTTGTTTTTCATTTTTAAGTATTGCTTGTTCCAATTATAATTCTGATTACATGTAACTGCTAGATTTGATCCTTGTTCTGTTACTCTGTCATTATTGCCTACGTTTTGATTTTATTTCTTTGTATTTTTCTTATAAATTCGTGGATGGCATTGGCTGAGCTCTCTACTGATTTTACATTGAAGATGTAATGCTGCTATGGGTCATCACAGAGGACGTTTGCACTGTGCTGCTGAATTTTTTGTTTCTTTGCAAAACTTCTTTTGATAATTGTCCTGTTTCACACACAAAAAATAAAAGATACATCTTTTACCTCCTTCCAATCTACTGCTAAAAGAGTGAATGGTGATTTTGTTCTGTTTTCTGCTTTTTATATGAGTTCTAAAACTACCTTATTTTCATTGACAGGCTCATTGACCTGGTTATTGTGCTAGCTTTCCATCTAGTTATGATGGTGCTGTCATCTCTTACTCTGTCAATTCTCATCTTTTGTAAGGAGAATTTCATTTTTGACTGTGCTAAGTGCTACTTTCTCAATGTTGGTACTCTGGAATTCTAAAATCCTGATGAACCCCATATAATACATTAAAAGTTATGTCCCTAGCATTCAGGGCAGCAAAAACTCTTTTATTTTTATTATTTTATTTTTTTTATTTTTTGATACTTTATTTACATTTCCAATGTTTCCCCCTTTCTAGGTCTCCTCTTTGGAAAGCCCGTATCCCCTCCTCCTCCCCTGCCTCTATGAGGGTATTCCACCTTCCACCCACCCACCCACTCACTACCATATTCCCACCTTGACATTCCCCTTTACTGAGGCCTCTAACACCCTCAAGCCCGAGGGCCTCTCCTCCCCCTGATGGCCATCAAGGCCCTCCTCTGCTGCATATGTGGTCTGAACCATGGGTCCATAGATGTGTATTCTTTGGTTGGTGGTCCAGCCTCCAGGAAGACTGGGGGGAGAGGGTCAGGCCAGTTGACACTGTTGCTCCCTCCATGGGGCTGCAAATTCCCTCAGCTCCTTCAGTCCCTTCTCCAACTCCTCCATCTGGGACCTCACTCTCATTCCATCAGTTACTGTAAAGTGAAACTTGGGTATTCCAGACTTTTGGGCTAATATCCACTTAACAATGAGTACATACAATGTTAGTTCTTTTGTGACTGAGTTACCTCACTCAGGATGATATTTTCAAGTTCCATCCATTTGCCTGCAAATTTCATTAAGTCATTGTTTTTAATAGCTGAGTAGTACTTTATTGTGTAAATGTACCACATTTTCTGTATCCATTCCTCTGCTGAGGGACATCTGGGTTGTTTCCAGCTTCTGGCTATTATAAATATGGCTGCTATGAACATGGTACAGTGATAGGCAGGCAGATCAATGGAATAGAATTGAAGACCCAGAAATGAA
>JAPYYD010007385.1:0-10318 GCA_028551405.1 Uromys caudimaculatus
TTAACAGTAACCGCTGGACTGAGAGTGAGGTACCAGATGGAGGAATTGGAGAAAAGTCTGAAGGAGCAGAGGGAATTGGCAGCCCCATGGAGGGAGCAAGAGCATCAATGGGCCCGACCCTCCCCCAGGTCGTCCTCTAGTTCAGACCACTAACCAAAGAATACACACCTGTGGACCCATGATTTGGATTACATAGGAGGCAGAAGAATCACCTCGATGGCCACCAGGGAGAAAGGAGAGGACTTTGGGCCTGAGGGTGCTAGTGGCCCCAGTAAAAGGGAATGTGAAGGTGGGAATATGGGAATGGGTGGGTGGGTAGGTGGGTGGAGGAATTCCCTCACAGAGGCGGGGAGGGGGAGGGGACACGGGGTTTCCAAAGAAAAGGGGAATCATCGGAAATGTAAATAAAGTATCAAAAATAAAAAAAAAATAAAAAAATAAAAAAATAAAAAAATAAAAAAAAAAGAAAATTTATAAGCCCAAGTTAGGACCAGAGGCTCTCTCTTTCTTCCTCCTGCCTGCTGATCTGGATGTAGTGCTTTCAAGGCAGTACTCCAGCACCAAGTCTGCTTGCATGCCCCTGTGGTCCTCCCATGCTGATAATGAACTAAATCTCTGAAACTCTAAGCCAGCCCCAATTAAATGCTTTCCTTCATAGGAATTGCTGTGGCCATGACATGATATCTCTTCCCAGTGTTAGAACACTGATGAAGACACCACTGAAGGCCTTTTTAGTTCCAGAGACACTGAGTCTTTGACAATTGAAAGAGAACAAAATGTTAGGGGCCATTTGGTGGTAAAATTACTGGAAACTCATATCTCTCTCTCTCTCTCTCTCTCTCTCTCTCTCTCTCTCTCTCTCTCATCCAAATGGAACTGGTGTCATAACCACACCAAGTAAGAGTATGTACATCCTATTTCATAGTGGGAACCACCACTAATGTAAGTAAAACCTAAAAGATTATAGATAATTCATGTGTAGCATTGAGTAAACGCCAAGCATTTATGGAAGGCTTTGTAGAGCATTATCTTTATCTATGAGAATAATCTTATCAAAGAGAAATTTTCCCTCCCAAGTTAAAGGGGAGGGAAGAAACTGTGGAAAGTCACCAGACCTCCTTTACTGATGGGGTATTTGCAACCTAGAAGCTAAAGCCCTTTTGTCAAAACCTCAGAGCATTTTGTGGCAGAAGGGTTAAGAAAACTGGACTTTTTAATTCAAGGCTGGCGTGTTTGGTGCTAGACATCCAGTACATATCTTTCACTCTGCTAGATGCTTTGTCGAATTCCATTTCATAGTGACTCTGGAAGAGCATGATCAGTGAAAGGCAGAAGGAGTGTGAAGAAGTTAAGACACACACCTGTAAGCATGGGGTTATGATTCTCTAAGAGGATTCTAAGAGAAGGAGAAGTCCCTTTTAAGGAGATGAAGCTGAAGATCATAGTTTTAGTAACTTTCTTCATGTTATATGTAAAAGAAAAACAAAATTCATTTTTTAATTATTGTCTATTGTCCTATGAATACAGAGAGAATTTCTATACTTCAATCAGATCTCAGAAATCTCAACATCCTTATTTAGGCCTGGTTTCTTCATCTGACAAAACAAACAGTAGTAAAAGTGTCAACAGCTTGCCACTAGAGGGGGATTGTTAGAGGTTGCAACAATGCAGAAAAGTACTTAATGAATGAAGTATAGAGGGCCTACATATTTTTAATTAGATTTTTATGGTTTGAGAGCTTCAAACACTCCTATAATATATTTTAGTCAAATCTATTCCCCAATTCCTCTGTCATAGTTCATCCTCCTTACTCTCAATTCCATGTTCTTTGTTTTTAAAGCTATTGATCCCATTTAGTGTTGCCTGCATATGCATTTGGATAGGGGCATCTACCAGAGCATGGTACCACATCCTTGGAGAAAATTAACTTATGCTCCTCAACAGCCATCATTTGCCAATATCTTCTCAGCTAGGTGTTTGACTTCACAAGCCCTTTCCTGACCCATGCTGGGATTTGGGTCAGTTTGATATTGTGCAGAAACTATACATGGAATTACTGCCACTGTGAGCTCATGTATACAACGGTGCTGTCATGCCCAGCAAATATCATTTTGCTATGGATGACCATGACTTCTTGCTCTTACAATCATTTTACCTTGTGTTTCTCCATGGTCTCTGGGAGGATGTGATACAGATGTCTTATTTAGAGGTGAGCATGTCACAGTGTTTTATTCAACAGAGAAGTTTTCCTTGCAGTATATGATGATTAATACAGACTTCTAGTGTCTCTGTATTAGTCACCATTTACAGAGATTTTGTGTTTCTATTAAATTAACATATATTGTCATGAGAAACTTCTCTGATGATAGTTGAGAATGATCTAGTTTTTGAGTAAGAAGGTAAGAACTTTGGGTCCAGTTTGTTACTGTGCTCAGTTAGCAGACTAGTAGTATTATATTCTCCCCTGTGACAGGCAGCTGTAGGGTTTGGCCAAATTAATGGTTCTGTCTTGTAGAAAAAGACTTAAATCCAACTTTGGAACACAAAGACTTAATCAAGTGGGGAAATGGCAGGTCAGGATACAGAAGGGGGATATTGGGAGTGGGAATAACTAACACTAATGACAATAGAAAAATCTATATGGAACATTGCTACTGAAGAAGCATCCTAAGAAAAGTACAAATGTCTTACATAGAAGAGTATATGCACATTTATGAATGAGTTTAAAAGGTGCTACCCTATAACAAGTGAACAAAGATCCTCTAAGATACCATAGGCTCTACATTTCCTACATCCTATGACCACCTGATTTTGAGCTGAAGGCACATTCCTACTTGACACTACTCTTATCTTAGGAAACAGCAGCTAGAGGTAGGTCCTGGAGGCTGCAAAGCTATCACACAGCTAGTGTAGGAAAATGATGATCATAGCCAAGTAACTGTAACTGGGAGTGAGAATATGCTTCTAGATGGATCCCCAAATGCCCTGGTCCACGGGGTTCATCGTAGACCTAAGGAGGGCACTGATGGATGGGGATGAGACAAGAAGCAGAGATACCTGGGAGCAAGACAGAATCCCTCTCATCAAGCTCCAAATATTAACTTTATTTCCAAGCTTTTATAAGATACAAGGAGAAGGAAATATGAGAATCTTAAACAATATAGAAGGACTCTTAAACAATATAACCAGGGCTTTAACAATGCTATAGGGGTGGAGAAAATCCAAGGAGTACAGGTTCCCAGCCACCAGGACATGTTACCAAGGCAACTACCTATGCTCTGTTGACCACCTAACTGCAGGGGGGTCACTCTGACCTCAGAAATGATCCATCTCCTAGGAGACAGAACCTGGACAGAATCCCAGTTCTCAGGAACCTGAAACTCAGGCCTACATTTTCTTTCAAGCCTAACTTCTTCACAAAATGGATTCTCTCAGGCTAATAGGAAAGCTGCAAATCTGTTGGTTCCCGACACCCAAAAGCAGAGACATCACAGGAAATGCCCTTCAACCTATATTGAGATTACAAAACTAGGCTGCCCAATTCACTATCTGGGAAGCAGTGCTGGGCTTTATTGGCTCAGTTTTCTCTATAGGTAGAAGCAATGACATCAGGTTGTAAAATAACTAAAATACTGCTTTCAGACAGAGCACTGTATGTTTTGAGGATCTCACTTGAGAGAACTACTTCTTTGATTGATGTGTGTGGCCTCATTTAAAGTTTCTTGGCATGAAGTACATACCATGCAAAAGAGGGCTGTCTAGATGGTTCTGTGTTTACTTCTTGGCAGTTAGTGTGAGTCATTATGCATGGTTTTCTGTTATTTAGTTCTTGCCATTCAAATAACTTCCCAGTTTGTACTTGAAAAATATTTGTGGTGAAGGTGCTTTAAGTACTATAAGTACCACTGTTTGGAAGTTTCTGTCATTAAACTCACTCCTTGTGGTTCCATTTTGGAAGGCAGAATTTGTCTGCTAGTGTCTCTGAAAGTATGACTTTTACCACCCTCCCCAATAGTTTGAAAATTATTACTAAAGCAATCTAGTGGTAGATAATTTCACCCTTTTAGGCTCAAAAAGCAAGGTGCTTGAGTTTTTCAAACCTCATGTGATCTAATACAGCCCAAATGTCCTTCAGCCAAGTCTCAGAAGGCCAGCAGTTGACCTCTGTGTCTGCCTGAAGATGTCATATTCATTTAGCAATCCTTGTTTACTGAGGAGATGGAAATTCAATATGAGAAGTAAATGTCACTGGGAAGCAAGATGTGTGAAAACCTCGGAGCTTGCCCTCCATCTCTCCTGCAGTGAAAGAATGTGAGCAATGAAAGCTTCCTGGAGGAGGTGTGACAAAGCAGAGACTGGAAAGTTGAATCAAAGTTAAAAAGTAAGTTAAGAAGAGAAACGACTTCTGCATAGAGAAGAAGGAACCATGAGCTAAAACACAAACAGAAAAAAAAATAGACCAAGTATATACAGGGATAAAGGGCATTGGTTAATGTTAAACCATGAAAATATTGTATTTCAAGCAGAATAATATGTCTGTGATATATGCAAATATTAAGTAAACTTACCCTTCTAGGTTGAATAAGAAGATAATTTTATTAGACATCCTGTAAATGAAATGACATCAAGTTAGACAAATATTGCCTTCATTGCAGAGCAATGTGCCCTGGCCTGCAGGAATTTCAATCCCTGAGGAGGGAAGTGCCGGAAAATGGAAAGATGACAGGAGATGAGAAATACCTTAGGAGCAAGTGGATTATCCGATCAAGCTCCAAAGACCTTTAATTCTCATACATCAATTTATAATAAGAAAGATAAAGGAACTTTAAACAATATAGTCAAGACTTAGACAAAGCAACAGGAATGTGGAAAATCCAAGGAGTTACAGACTCCCAGCCTCAAGGACATGGACATGTTACCAAGGCAACCACTCATACTCTGCCAGCCACCCAAGCTCAAGGGAGTCACCCTGACCTGGGAAAGAATCCAGCTCTTGAGAGACAGAACGTAAACAAAATCGTGAAGCTCAGAAAACAGCACCCTTGGCCTACTGTTATTTCCAAGCCTAACTTTAACACAAAATGGTTCACTTATGCTATTAAGAAAGCTGACAATCTGTTGGTTCCCAGTATCTCCTCCCTTTTTATTTTCTGTTGAGCCAAATAGCAAGGAACCTGTTTAGAAACAGGGGGACCTTAATCAGAGGTGAGAGTAGGGACCCGATCCTCATAATATTATGATACCTTTTGTATGAGGAGAGGATGAAAACTCACTATTGGGTGAAGCTTTATCGGTATCAACCTGTATGCAATCGGGTTTGCTCCTTAGGGGACCCAGCAGCAGCGCATAGCATCTTTCCCCCTGCGGTGCTTAGCCTTGCACCCCACTAATACCCACACAGCTCGCAAGCCAGTGTGCATAAATCTGAGTTTTATGCAGCTCCTAAAAGAGAATCATAGGCTTCAGGCACCATGATTCCATGATCAAGCAGATCGAGGTGGTGATAATGAATTTGTAAAGGTCGGGATGTCACGGAGTCAATCTGCTGTTTGATGAATCCTATGATCTTGTTAAAAATGAAAGGTCCCAGGCTAACCAGAAGCAAAAAGCTAATCACTGGTCCAGCAAGAGGCATGAGTAGGGAGAACATAGATGACTGAAAACAAGAATCAGCATCAGAAGAAATTTCTGTTTCTTAAGGTTAAAGCTAATTTCATGAAGTTTTTTAACCTGTTCCTCAACAACACCAGACTCATTAACATAGTAACAACATTCTTCACCTAAAAAGAAACAGGTCCCTCCTTAATCAGCTATAAGTAAGTCTAATACTTGGCAGTTTTGGAGTGTGACCTGGGCCAAAGAAGAGAGTTGTCTCTGGAGTGAGGCTAGAGACTCTGCCGAAGCTTCTATAGCTAATTCAAACTGCGGACTGAGGGAAGAATAGGAATGTACTGAATGTCCCAGGGACCTGCCAGCAAGTCTGGCAGCAACTGTGGAAGAGGCGAGAGCAATACCTGCCACTAAAGGAAGAAATACTGTGTGTTTATTATTGTGTAGGGGAGCTAATGCCCTCTGAGTAACATCAGCAGGTGTCTACAAATTTAATTGAGGCACAAACATGACTGGAAGACATAGGTGAGGGGAATCTTTTGAGAGAGAAAATTTTTTTGTCAGAGCCCCATTGCACCAAATAAAAATGCCAGGGTAGGCAACAGGGATAACATTCCAGGAAATGAAGTTGCAAAGTGACGTATTAGGCGTGGATAGGCAAAAAGGGAGGCATGAGGTTGTTTCATATAGGTCCACATCCGGGATAAAACTGGAGTCTCAGCAGACGTTGTTTTTGTCCAGTTGGGTTCTGACACTGGAACCGCAATGGGGGGGGGGGTGTCAAGGCAGCACAAGGAAATAAACGGCTAAGATTGCCTATTCCACTAATGCTGGCCAGTAACAGCCCTTTTCACATTAGGCTTAACCAAGAAAAGGGTTTGGTTTTTAAGGCCGGTGCGAGTTGTCAGTTAAGAAGCTATGTTGAATGTTAATATGAACCATTGATTGGACCTGGATGTGGTGAGCGGTAACGGCCGTGCCTTAAAGATGGTGTCTGTTTCCTGTGTTCCTGCCGCAAACAACTATTATGGGTTGCTGGTTGCCTCTTGGCAACCTATGCCTGCCTGCCACGTAGCATTGTGTGATTGGTGATGAGTGAAGCTTATAAGCTAGGGACTGGTAGTACGGGGGCAGAAGAATCCTGAACAAAGCCTGAATAAACTGCTTTACGAAGATCTCCAAGTGTTGCGTCATCCTTGCTGGTCGAGGGTCGCGACAAGTGGTGGCCCGTACGGGGAACCCTGTAAAAGTGAGATCAGAACACTCTGCGGTCAGGGGAGCGCTCGGTAAGTTACCAGTAAGTGGTACGATAAAGACTGCGGCAGGCAGCTAGAGGATCACGGATCACAAGTGACTATAACGTTTGCAGATTGGCAACTAACCCGAGAGAGCTGAGGATGGGGACTTCACAGTCACATCCAATTTTTGTAGCGCTTCAAGAGCTGTTGCTTTCAAAAAAGCTAAAGCTAAAGAAGAGCACTCTAGAAAGATTCTTAAATGAGTGCGATACTGTTGCCCCATGGTTCGCAGTCTCTGGTAGTCTTACGATTCCATCCTGAGACAAGCTAGGTAAAGATTTAGATTTTGCTTGGGAACAGGGTCATCTTAAGGCTGGAGTAAGGCCAGTCTGGCTTCTCATGCGCAGCTGTCTGGAAGATAAAAGGAATTGTCAGGAAGCGGTAGAAAAGGGACAGACAGCTTTAGAAATGTTACAAGAAGAGAGATCAGAAAGCCGAAAAACTGAAAGTAGTTCGGAGTCGGGAGCGTCTCAATCAGAGAGCGAGGTTGAGGAAATGGCGGCTTTGGTAGCGAGAGCAAAATGGCTCTCGCTACAAGAAAAAAGGAAGGACAAAAGAAGGAAGTGGAGTGAAAAGGAAAAGTGGAAGGAGGAGCCTGATTTAAGAGGGTCCGACATGGAAACTCCGCCTTCGGCTCCTCCTCCACCCTATCCAGTGGACGGAAGTTGCCCAGGCTCAGGTTGCTCCGCCTGCCCTGGGGTGTGGCAGCAAGTTAGCCAGGAACTCAATCTTACTTTCCCGGTCTGGGTTGATAATCAAGGACAGAGGTACCATCAACCCCTTGATTTTAAAACAATTAAATCATTAGCTGAGTCTGTCCGCACTTATGGGACTACAGCGTCCTTCACTGTAGCTCAACTGGAAGCTTTGCAGGGCTATTGTATGATGCCAACAGATTGGGGGCAGTTAGTAAAGGCTTGCTTAAGCCCTGGCCAATATTTGGATTGGAAAGCCTTTAACATTGAGTATGCCAATGAACAAGCTGCTGCTAATGCTGCGGCCGGAGGAGGCAGGGCGGCCTGGGATAGAGACATGCTTTTAGGACAAGGAAGGTTTGCTAATCAACAGAATGGATATCCCGATATGGTGTATGGCCAAATTAATGAATGTGCCACAAAGCTTGGAAAGCATTGCCTAATAAGGGTGAGGTAGCTGGTAATTTGACAAAAATCACACAAGGCCCATTGGAACCCTTTTCAGACTTTGTTGCCAGGATGGTGGAAGCTGCAGGAAGAATCTTTGGCAACCCTGATACGGCCATGCCGCTGATTAAACAGTTGGTATATGAGCAGTGCACTAAAGAATGTAGAGCAGCCATTACTCCATATAAACATAGAGGCATGGAAGTGTGGATGAAGGTGTGCCGAGAGATAGGAGGTCCTTTGACCAATGCAGGTCTTGCCGCGGCCATTATACAAATCAATGGAAGAGGGGGCAAGCCTAGTGGGCAAAAGTCAGGGAGATGCTTTCAATGTGGACAACCGGGGCATCTGAAGTGAGATTGCCCCAATAGGGGGCGCTCAGGAGACAGAGGCAGCCCAAAACCGGGGCTGTGCCCTAGATGCAAAAAGGGGAACCATTGGGCCAACGAATGTCCTCCGTAAAGGACATTAATGGGCAACCTCTTGAGCAAGGTTATGGTGGAGCCAGGTCAAAAAATGGGCAGAGGGGCCCCAGACCTCAGGGCCCTCAAATATATGGGGCCATGGAGGATACTCAAGTGACAACAACCAGGCCGTCGCTGATTCCCAGAAGCCGAGGCGAGCCACTAAAGGCTCCGCAGGATTGGACCTCCGCTCCACCTCCAGAATCGTATTAACACCCCGGATGGGAGTACAACTTCTAGAGACAGATTTAAAAGGACCGCTAGAAAGTGGAACTGTGGGGTTGTTGCTTGGGCGATCATCTTCTGCCTTACGAGGGCTAATAGTACACCCAGGGGTTATAGACTCTGATTTCCAAGGGACCATTAAGGTCATGGTGGAATCCCCAAGGGGCATTACGGCCATTTCCCCTGGGGATAGAGTAGCCCAGTTACTGCTTCTGCCAAGTTTGCATGAAAAATACCCTGCGGATGATAAAGAGAGAGGAATGCGGGGGTTTGGGTCCTCTGGCTCAGAATTAATGTTTATGTCTTTGCAGCTTGATCAACGTCCAATCATAACTCTAAGTATTGAAGGGAGAGAGATCTTAGGCCTTTTAGATACTGGAGCAGACAAAAGTATCATCGCCAAGAGAGATTGGCCACCTTCCTGGCCTGTACAAGTTGCTAGTCAAACCTTGCAGGGCCTGGGATATGCTCAGGCACCAGACATAAGTTCCAAAATGCTTAAATGGAAAGATCAGGAAGGTCATAAAGGTGATTTCCAACCCTATGTTTTGGAGCTTCCTATTACTTTGTGGGGAAGGAACCTACTTAAAGATATGGGGTATAAACTAACAAATGAGTATTCTCTTCAATCACAGAACATAATGAGACAAATGGGGCATATTCCAGGTAGAGGATTAGGGAAAAGACAACAAGGAAGGACCATTCCGGTCCCCACGCACCATTGGCAGGGACGTGAAGGACTGGGTTTTTCATAGGGGCCGCTGAGGAAGGTATTCCCATTACATGGAAATCAGAGGAGCCTGTATGGGTTCCTCAGTGGCCTCTGTCCTCTGAGAAATTGAAAGCAGCTCATGAATTGGTGAAGGAGCAACTGTCCTTGGGACATTTGCAGTCCTCTATATCTCCCTGGAATACACCCATATTTGTTATTAAAAGGAAGTCAGGAAAATGAAGATTATTGCATGATCTCAGAGAAATTAATAATCAGATGCAGATAATGGACCCCGTACAACGGGGCTTACCCCTGCTATCCACCTTACCAAAAAATTGGAAAATAATTGTTATTGATATCAAGGATTGTTTCTTTTCTATACCATTGACAAGAAAAGATACTGAAAGATTTGCGTTTACGCTTCCCTCAGTAAATCATGAGGAGCCAGATCAACGCTATGAATGGGTGGTGTTACCACAGGGTATGGCCAATAGCCCTACTATGTGTCAGTTGTTTGTTGCCAAAGCCTTAGCTCCTGTCAGGAAAATTTTCCCTCAAGTGAGATGTATTCATTACATGGATGATATCTTGTTGTGTTTTAAGAATGAAGAAATGTTAAAGTTAGCCTATTGTTGGTAAAGCAATTGGAGCTGTGGAGCCTGTTTATCGCTCCAGAAAAGGTTCAGAAGAAAGAAATAGTTTCTTATTTGGGAGCTAAAATAACCCCAGATAAAGTATTACCCCAAAAAGTGGAATTGAGGAAAGATAAGTTACATACCTTGAATGATTTTCAAAAATTATTAGGGGATATAAATTGGATTAGAGGTTATTTAAGGATGTCAAATTTTGAATTGAAACCCCTTTATG